>JAQZBX010024093.1:0-23014 GCA_029593785.1 Cabassous unicinctus
TATGTCATATCATTGCCTTCTAGCCTCCATGATCCCCAATCATTTCAGGCATGGAATGTGACCTTGAAAACAGGAAATTATATCCATGCAACATATCTGCAGGTAGGCCTCATCTGTCATCTTGTCAATGGTAAATTTCATGTGTATGAACCCAAGTCATACAAATAAATACTTGGTAATGAAATACATCATGAATTCAGAGCAGTGACTAGGCTGAAGTTAAAGGTGTGATTAAACATTCACCGGGCAAAAATTTTTGAAATTTAATTTTAGAAAAAATTAATTTTTCCTCAAAATTATAAAATGAGAACTTATAAAAGAATAATAAAAAACCATGGCTATATCCTTGTTTTTGAAATATAATGAATTCTTCCAAATTAATTAAATAGCTATGAAGTTGAGATGAAACAAAAGATAGAATCTGTTCAAGAGAATAATACACCATGTTAATTCAACTAAGATGTGAAAATTTTTTCTAGAGACAAAATTAATTCTAAACGATTAATCCAGGATTTATAGAGAATTAAATTAATGAATATTTGTGAGCAAACTTTAGCAGTCTCTTCTCCTTCTAACAGCAAAGTTCTCAAACTCTGGAGGATCCACTACAATTTAGTGTCTTGGGAGAAGATTTCATTCATAGCCGCACAATGATTCAATGTGTGTTCCCTCATATGAGAAAGAAAGCCTATATCAGAGAATAATTTCAATAAGTCCCCAGTGACCAGTTATCCTTTAATCAGTGTAATCAAATCCACACTAGAAATAAATCATATAATTGTCATCAATGTGGAAAAGCCTTCAGAAAAAGTTCTGAACTTAGGCCACATGTGAGAACTCACACTGAATAAAAAAATACACATGTCAAATATGTGGGAAAACTTTAAGGAAATCTTTGAACTTTAGACAGCATGAGAGATATCACACTGGAGAGAATCCACACACATGCCGTGCATGTGGTAAAGCCTTTAGACAAAAGTCTTCCCTTAGACAACATTAAAAAACTCACACTGTAGATAAACAATACAAATGTCACGTATGTGCAAAAGTATTTAGACAAAATTCTTCCCTTATATAACATGAGAGCACTCACATTGGAGAGAAACCATACAAATGTCATGTGTGTGGGATAATCTTCAGTAAATCTTCTATGCTTAGGCAACATGAGAACCCTCACACTGGAGAGAAACATTCTGAAGGACATCTTTGTGGGAAAACCTTCAGTCAGAGTTCCAATCTTAGAAAGCATGAGAAAATCAAACTTGAGACAAGCCATACAAACGTCATGTATATGAGAAAGTCTATAATAAATCTGTGCTTATACAACATGAGAACACTCACACAGGATAAAAACCTTAAAATACTGTCTATTTGGGAAATCTTTCAGTCAACATTTTTCCCTCAGACAACATGAGATAATGCACACTGGAGAGAAACCTTATGAATGCCATCTATGTGGGATTGCCTTCTGTCAGAGTTATAACCTGACAGAATATGATGAATATGGAATAGTCTTCATCTATAGACTATTGTTTAAACAAATGAGAAAACCTACACAGAAGTATAATTCTATGTCAGTGTAATCTATGATAAATGCCTTAATTTGTAATTTAGGTATGAAAGAATTACACTTGGAAGAATTATATGTCTATATTGACCTAGAGGACTTTTATGCTGAGCTTCAGCCTAGGTGCACAGAAGATAAACACAGGTTAATAATGACTCTTACAACAGAAAAAAAGAAAGGAAAATCTTTAAAAGGAGCAGAAGACTTTAGAGCAACAGTAGATAATTTTTGCTGGAATAAATATTCCATGAAATAAGTATGAAAAATACTTATTATATCTCAGTGCAATGAATGGAGAAAAGTCTTTAGTGACTTCAAATTTCATCCTCAGCATGAATTTTTTTATACTGAAGAAAAGACAACCCTAAAATCAAATTGTATAAATATTCAGCTAGTGTTCACATGAGAAATATCAGAAAGGGGAAAAACCATTAACAAAACATGCTTCTCAGTGCTTTTCAGAATATTGCTTAATTACTTTTTATTGAAAAATAATTAAGGTAATGTAAGATTGTGAAGTGATCTGGTTATGTTGCATGCAGAATTTTGTAACAATTAATAGGAAGAATATGAAACAGTTCTCCAAATCAATACTTACAAAAATATGTGAAGGAAAAGCTGCTGCTGTAAGTTGTCTAATACGATTCAGATTCTATTTTTTATGGAATATTTGACTAAATTATAATGATTCAGGTGAATTTGAAAAAAACATTGAATTTTAACTAAATGATGGACAATACAAAATGAAGTGATGTAACTATTATATATGCTAAATATGTATGTGCATAACAGTAATTAATGGAAAATGAAAAAATAGATAAATTAATAAATATCTGGTGGTGCTTAAATTTCCACTTTTAAATGTCATTATTGCTATTTTAAATTATAAAGGATGTAAATTAATTTAAATATTAGAAGGAAAATAATGTTGTCTGACCTGGAATAGTGTGAGTATCTGGGAATGAAAACTTTGCTCAATCCTTAGTAAGGAAATGTGATATTCACTGCAATTAAAATTAGCTGCCAAGTGACTTTTGTCAAAAAATGCAGAGAAATCTCATGGGATGAGGAGGTGGAACATCACTGCAGACATGAAGTAGTTCTCATTTTCAAAATGCCTTAGAATTTATAAGGTATGCATAACATCATTCTTAATTAATTCAATTAGTACTAATATTTGTTGATTAATTTGGCTTATTTTCCTTCCAAATACCCACTCTTTGTGCACAATAAATTGTACTAATGTTTAAATGCCTTAGAGAAAAAACAGTTTCACAAGAAGTAAGCCCATCTTAAAAGTATACCAGCAGAAGGATGGGCAGAAACTGTATAACAGGTTTCGTTCCTCTTCAGATCATTTATTTCAATATCACATATTTATTAAGGTTTTCTAATGATCCAGAACCTGAATTTTCTGAGGACTAATTGATAAAATATGCAAGATTCCCCCCTTCACTGCTCTTATGTCCTAGTTGAAATGAAACAAAATAAGCAATAAAATAAAATGTGTGAGATTCAATCATGACCTAGGATTCTGGGAATACCCCAAGTCAGAGTAGATACTCTAGGCATTAAAGATGGTAGAAGGAACCAAAAGCCAAGGAATGCTGAAAGCTACCAAAGCTGAAAAAGACTAAATGAATGAAGTTTACAAGCTGGAATAGACAAGAAAATGGATTCTCCCTTACAGTCTCCAGATGGAGTGTTTTCCTGTTGACTGTAACATTGATCTCAGTTCAAATCAATTTGGACTTGTGGCTTCTAGAATTGTAACACAATAAATTTTAATTTAAAAATGAAGTAGTCCTTATAACACCTTGATTATTTTTAATCTCATCTCACCCATTCTTTCATCCCCTTATGCTATGTGACTTTTATTGCAGGCTTTCCTATTGTTCTTTATGTTCACCAAGTGTCTTCTTATTATCCTTTACTTCTTTAGTCATATTTTGCTTCAACTCCTTGAATTGATTTAGGATATTTGCATCATTATCACTGATTTGTCCTCTTTAATCCTGTCTCTCATCAGGATTTTTCATTTGTTCTTTTAGTTGAGCCATATCTTCCTGTTTCTTACTATGACTTGCAATTTTTGCTGATGTCTAGGCATCTGAATATATTAGTGAATTTACTCTGACATTCAATTTCTCTCTTTCCTAGTGGTTTTATTTCACAGCTCTTTTTGATTTTTGGTTCAACTTATTCTAAGTCTTTAAACTTGCCCAGCTTATGTTATCAAAATAGATCCAGGGACTCACAACTGCAGTGCAGATCTTCCCTCAGCAGTTTGGTACAAAAGACCCCTATAAGCAATTTTTTTCCCTTACAGTTTCCTGGCTGGCTGTCAGATGGTGCTCATCAGCAAATATTTTCCAGGAGGTGACTCTTTCATCATCCACTTTCAGGTGATTCTTTTCTGGTCAGAGTTGAGAATCAAAGTGGGCTCTTCTGGTCAAATTAGCTGAATGGAAACCATTCTCTGACAAACCTCTGACACACCTTACATCTTCCCAGGGATGAAGACCTCTGTTCTCCTCTCTGTTGGCAGCAGTGTGCCACAGGTTGTTTTCAGGCTGATTGCTTTGAGAGTGTGGGATGTGTGTCATTCCCAGGCCCTGGGGGTTAGTAAATCACTCACAGTTTTCATTTTACCTTCTTAACCTCTTTGTCCCTCACCCTCTTATGGGTTACACAGCATTTTCCTGGCCTGCAGAGTCCCAAAGCAGGTCCTTTGGACAGCTTTTTTGGTCTTCCTTTGTTGTTTTGTGAGAGAGGTGAGCCCCGTTACCTATTCAGATATCATCTTCTTGGAAGTCCTTCTTTCTTCTTTTTTAATATAAGCATTGAGGGCTATAAATATCAGGACTGCCTTCACTGTATCCCATAAGTTTTTATATGTTGTGTTCTTGTTTTCATTCATCTTGATATGTTAACTGATTTCTCTTGCAATTCTATCTTTGACCAACTTATTATTTCAGTGGATTTTAATCTCCATATTTTTCTAAATTTTTCCAGTTTGTAATAGTAATTTCCTATTTCATTTCATTTTGATCAGAAAATTGCTTTGTGTAGTTTCATTCCTTTTTAATTTATTGAGATCTGATTTATGACCCAAAATATGGCCTATCCTGGGAAAGATACATGATTACTTGAGAAGATATTTTACAGAGTTTTAAGGTATGTTTCATTAAAATGTATAAATGGTGTTTTGACTTTTTAGATATCTATAGAGATGTATTCCCTCCCTTCCTTTTGTCCTTCATCGAAAGGTACACATGAATAAAGAGGGGATTCTAAGATTCACTCAGCATAATTGAGATGTTCTAAACCCTTCCAGAACTATGGCTGCTGGTCTGGTCCTCAGTGGGCACTGAAGCTGGGAAGGAGCTGCCCCTCCACTAGGGAGTCTTCAGTCAATTTCCAGGTTGATTTCATGCAAGTGCTGATCATGCAACTCTTCAGGGACCAAGTGAGCCTTTCAGGATGAGGAACAAGAACATGTGGCAGTGTGATACAGAGGCCATTATTCAAAATTGGACAGGCAGAAAGGGCCTCCAGTCCGCATGTCTGTTCATGGGTATCTGTGCACTTTTTATAACAATAGGAGGGAAGTTTGAAAACTCTTTTAGGTTTACCTATGCCTTCACTGACTAATTAGTACAGAATTAGTCAGAAAGTGTGCTATCAGAATAGATTTCTTTTAAAAAATCACAGAATCTTTCATAGTAACCAGGCTTAAATGGCCACACTGTCCACTGTCCTTAGATAGAGATCTCAGACCTACAGATGTTGGTGCCCTAGGGGACTTCAGTCCAGCTCTTTCCCTTCTTGTCATCCAACAGTCACCTCCCAGGCCTCTGCTTTTTGCCATGAAACAATATAACCCCCTTTTAATCAGGAATCAGGTTCAGCTGAGATCCTGGTGTACCATCTGGCAGAGCCTGAACAGGGGGAAGACCTTCAACACTTCAGGAACATTTGGAACCACAGGCCAGCACATAACTGCTTTGGCCATCTGGGGTTTCTTGTTTGGTCAAGTAGTTTCAGGTTTAAAGGTAGAATTCTCTCAAAGACTGAGTTAGATGAACTCTTCGCAAAAATGTGGGTCTCTTCTGGATGACTCTCACTGCACTCTCAGCCAATGGTAACCCTAAGATGCAATATTATATCCATCCTCTACCATAATGTCTTGCAATAGTGTTTTGCTAAGGAAGAGGCATAAACTCTAAATGCTATGCAAAGGCAATTTTATTTAATCAAGTGAGTTTGTGGTTATATCGAATGATTATAGCAATTGAGCAATCACTAAAGAAAATAATCAATTAAAGACACAGGAAATAATGAAAATATATACAACAACTCACCAAATCGCAGAAAAGCACAACATGTGGTATCTCATGAGGCTGGAAAGTCCTTTTTGACAGCAGACCAGAGCCCCAATTGGAAAAATGGTCCCAGGCAGAGCTTTTTCTCCTGGGTAAGAGTTCAAGTGGAAGCTTGGGGACTATCCTCTTTTAAGGGGTTCTGAACTTCAAAACTCCAATGAGTCTTGAAACTCATGAGGAATTACCTCACTGAAAGTAACCAAATCCATCCAGTGGGAGGGTGGCCATCCTTCTGCAGGAGAGATACTGTTTCTTGAGGGAAATTTTGTTCTATTCTGTTCATGGTACACTAAACAGAAACATAAAGGTTACAATACACATCAGCTTTAACTTGATGTTAACTTTTCAGGGCATATGTTCATCTACTACGTCTGGTGACATACTCCTTCTAAACATTTGTTTATTTAATAGATAGTGGTGTTGCCTGCATAGCAGCAGTACAACATTCTAAAGGTCAAAGGTCAAGTTAACCATTCACAAATCTACGATGAAACAGCAGAGGCTGTTGATTAGAAAGCTTAGGAATTCACAATTCTTAATAATAACTTTCTTATATTACATCAACTAGACTATTAAATCTTTCCACACAGTTTCTCTCTTCTCAGGAGCCTCCTGGTAATATGTATGAAATTTCTTGGACACCAGTGCATTCTTCCAGGCTCTGTACTAGCCTTGCAATCTGGCATTTGTCTTTGAAGGAGAAGCACAGGCATACCTGTGCTTCAATTAACAAAACACATCCCAGGACAACTGTGCCATGTCATAAAGGGCCTGGTTTTTTTGAGCCAGGGTTTATGCTTGGGTTTTTTGAGCCAGGGTTTGTGCTGAACCTGTTGGCTGTCCTGCAAAAGCCTTCTTGGCAGAGTTGAGCACTGATGACTGTCTAGGTGATACTTGAAGCTATCAAGAAAGAGGGGAATAACAAAGAAACACCCACAATTGGCAAATCAGAATCACTTCACAATTGATCTGGCTCTCACCTTTATAGGTGTACCCAAGTTATGATTATCTAAACACTCAAGATTGGCTCAGTTGTCAGATAATCTCTCAGGACACATTGGTAGAATCGTCACTGAATGTGTAAAGTGATCTGATCATCCAAGTCAGTGGACTTCAGAATCACACAGCTTCAGACTCCACTTTGGCCAGTTTTGAACTTTTTATAATTTTCCCTACCTTAGTGCTGATGCAATTCCATAGTTCCACCTAGAAAACTACAAGTCCCTAATTGATAGTCAAAAGAAACCTCAGCATGAGAAGTAGAAATTATTTCCTCTTTGTCTAAATTTGGGGAAAGGAAGCAATTGTGCTAGGTCAGGAAAAGGTCCTTTTAAATGTAATAAAGAAACCCACATTTTAGAGAATGCTGCAATGTCCTATAAAAGTACCTTCAACCCTAAGTCACAGGACAGCTGATGGGGTAACTCAGCTCTTTTCCCAGTTTAATGATCCTGAAATGTATGTCTACTCTGTAAAAGGATGACTTGCATGTTTACTTCAGTAAGCCAGATAAGGTATTTTAACACTTCAAACGTCTTCCACATAAAATATACTATTGATATTGTAAGATTTCTTATTTCAATGACTACTGAGACAGACTGCATCTCATTTAAATTGAGGCAGGAAATGAAAGAAAAAAACACAACTACTAAGGTTAGCAAAAAATGGGACTTTAATATAATATTTATGTCTAATATTTGTTATTAACAACAAATACATATTACCCATTGCCAATTGATAAAGTTTTTCTTTTTGCCTTTTATACAGAAATTCAAATGACCCTACTCTCAAGTCCTCCATGCCTTTAAATCCTGTCACTTGTCTCTCAAAGCCCAGGAATCAATGATACATGTCACTTACAGGGGACTGAGGGGGCCTGGTATCCCCTGGTATCGCTGTTTGAGCTACTCCATGGACATTGATCTCAGAAATGCAATCTCAAAACTCCTTTACAAATGAGAAAATAAATATACACATGGCCACAAAGTCAGTGAGGTGGGAGTCGGAGCCCTTCTTTATAGAAGATAGGAATATAATAAATATGCAAAACCACAGAACACCCAGCAATCCTTATCCCAAAGCCAGGACCCAGGAGAGAACTTTCCAAGAAGATTTGTGAGTCTGCTGCTCAACACACCATGCTCTATCCCTAAATGTTCATAAATCTTTATCTGTATACTGTGGGTTCCTGGTTACCAAGGTTCCAAGTTCTGTTGTGCTATATCTCCAAGGAAATGATGTCACTTCATAGGGTCCATTTACCTGTGCCCTTTCTTTGGACAAAACATGTCATAAGTCCCCTTGGGCTGCTGAGTCATCATCCTCCTTTCCCATGTCATCCACTTGAGTCTATATTTACACACATTATTCCCCACAGGCTCACAGGAAAGCCTGGGAACATTTAGGACCCCATGATTGAGAAAGAAGTGAATTACAACCCAGTTCTACTTCTACCTTTTCTGTGAGCCTGGTCAAGTAATTGTACCCCTTGGGTTTCCACAGTCTCCCCACCTGAACTATGGATACATTCTAGCACCTACATCCTGGAGACTTTTTCACTTGTACAGTAACCAGCTATGAAACTCCAGAGCTGGTTTCACCTTTTCATAATGCATGAACTTGAAATGGAAGGGTTTATACTTACCTGGCAAGATATGTACCATGATCACAAAAGAGTTTACCCACTGCTCTCCGGATGTGCTGATCCCTGTGATTTCTCCATATGCAGGAAACTCAACTGCATAATTTGTGGTAGTGGGGGACAGCATTCGTGCTCTCCCCTGGGGGAAAAAAAAAATGGAAGGGTTCCCACAAGTTAGGAAGAAAACATGTGATATTTTCCAAGGGGCCTCACCTTGGCTTACATATCCTAATATAATTCCCTCCTCTTGGATGTAACCTGGATTTAGCCACTCACGTTTAATCAACATATGGTCAAAGTGACAGAATGTCATGCACAATATTTACTAAAATTCTCATCCTGCTCATTAACAGTTTTCCTGATATATTTGAGTTCTTTCTCTGTATTTTCCTTCATCTCCTTGACCATTTTTAAAAAGGCTTCATTTGATTTTTCCAGATTCTTGTCTTTTATACTGGTGTTTTCTGGGATTTTATCCTCTTCCTTTTGATGGGTCATGATTTCCTATATCTCTGATTGTCTTGTATTCTTTTTTGTGTACTGTATATTTTATTATTTTAAAACAGATGATTTATAAGCTTTTGTGATTTATGAGTGTGTGTTGAAATCTAAATACCAGTGAATCAACATAGGCTTGATTGGGAGGGAAATGCGACAAATAAATTGTTACCATGGCCTTTTTCCTGAAATTCCAACAGCATTTCTGTCCTGAAAATTTTCAGCATGTATACAGTCTCTATGAGCATATTCAGGGTGGAAACACTTATGTGCTCCCACTTTTGCAGAAGAGAATGAGAACTGCCCTCCCCCCCATATGAGGTGGCTGCACATGGGGGGGGGGGGAAAGCATCCATGTGTCCTAGAAAAGGAACACATCTTCTGATGTCGATGCATCCACCTATCCCATCCTGCAGTCATTTCAAATGCAGATTATTTACCTGCATAGACCTGGCAACACTTGGTTACTGTACTGTATTTGATATTTCCCAGGCAGTTTCTGAGCTTCAATGGAAGATGGTCAAGGCAATTTCGTGCAGATTCCCAGGAAAGGCTCTAACTGTGCTCTGATAGTTTCCTTTGCACCAGGAGCCCGATTGACCACAAGAAATGAAATCTTTTGCCATTTTCCCAAAATATACTTCTAGACTTTAATCACTACATTAAAAAACAGATATTATTAAAGCTAGAAACTCCTATAACATTAGAGGTGGGGAGAGACTTAGACTTCTATCAAATATTTTTATACTACCAAATCACTTGGTTGTAATTTGAGAACTGCAGGGTATTGAAAAACCTCAACATTCCTTCACTTCTCCTAACCCAGAAAACAACTGGAAACTATTTAAGAATCATAGACAAGGAGGTAGTCATTTTCCTTTTTATCTTCCTTGGGGTTGGCCAAGTTAAAATATGCTAAACTGTGATGATATGTTAGAGTTCATATTTACAATGCAAGTATGGAGAGATAAGGCCCAAGGCCTTACAGAGGAATGTTTTGTCCCCTCAAACTCTAAGTATGGGTCCAACAGGGTCTACAAGACCACTCTGCAATATATGACTGTGGCAGTTTTATGAATCCCAAAAGGAGACAAATTATGTTTGTAAACTAATGTATACCTCTGGGTGTGATTATATTAAATTCATTGGAGATGCCTTTGATTAGATTAACTGTTAATACAGCTTTTAAGCCTTTTTGATTTGATTATGTCAGTTAAGGCTTGACTCAGTTTGAGTCCTCATCCCCTTGCTGGGTCTGCTATATATAGACATTCAACAAGACACACAGAAAGAAAGAGCTCTGTAATTTTTGATCCTGCCATGTGACAGAAAGGTGAAGGCTCAAAAACCTGCGGCCCCAGGGACAGATGAGCCATTCACCTGACAGATTACAGCTGACACTGTGAAGATAGCAGAACATCTGAAACTGATATAGAAGGCCTAGAAAGAAACAAATCCTATACCAGGAGAAAGAGAACTACAGGACCACTTAAATATTAAGTCTCAAAAGACTGGATATACAGAGCTCAAGAAGATGAAGAAGCCCAGAGCAGAGTAGAGGCCAGGCAGAGATCACCCACCACCTTGCTTGAACACATGGCACCTGACTTTGGTAAGGAAGCACCTCTTATGTTGCCTTGAGTTAGACTTTCCATGGCCTTGATATTGTAAGCTTTTAACACAAATAAATACCCTTTATAAAAGCCAACAAATTTCTGATACTTTGTATCTGTACCCCTTTGGCAGACTAATACAAAGGTGATTTTTATCATTAGGGTGCTGTTTTAAACAATAGGCCAGCTCAAGTTGTTTTTAAAAAATGGGCTAAATGTGTTAACAGCACTGGTATTACTCTGTGATCTTTAATTTGTTCCTGCACTTTCCACACAGGAGCCTCTGAATCAGGTTCCATCTTCCTCGTCTTTATGTATGTGATAAAGGGGCAAAGATAATTTAAGACACATACCAGCCAAAGACAATGATGGCCGGTGACAAGGGGAAACAAAAGTCAGGCAGTCCAGCCCCAAACCAACTTGATGACAACTTTTTTTTTTTACACTGAACACCCAGTGAAATTTCTATGAGGAACACACAAAAAAATGATCACCACCTATTTTTCTGGGAATAAACATGACCCGAAATTAAATAATAAATATATGATATGAGGGGTGTGGGATTTTTCCTTTTGGAATAATGAAAACATTCTAAAATTGACTGAGGTGATGACAGCACAACACTGTGATGAATATGAGAGCCACTGAATGTACACTTTGAATGGATTGTGCAAAGCATGGGACTGTAAAACACAATGAATCTTGTGGTGCAAGATGAACTGTGGTTAACAGAAATATTAGAACATTCACTCATGAACTATAACAAGTATATAGTACTAATACAGGGTGTCATTAACTGGGTGTGTTGGGGGAATAATATGCCAAATGTAAGATATTAGCTATTGTTAGTAGTAATGTTTTTGATGATGCTCTTTCATAGTTTGTAACAATTGTTTCATACATTGCAAGTTAGTGGTGATGGGGTAATGTATGGGAACCCAGTATGATGATATGCATGCTTGTTTTCTAAGTTCACAATTTATATTATACACTTATGTTTATGGATGTTCATATATGAATGATAAACTTAAATCTTAAAAAAGTTTTTAAAAATGTTACTTGGTGTCAAAATAATGGTCAAAAGCAGAAAATACCCACTGCATTTGGGTACTAAATAGGACAAAGAGGAAGAAACTTTTGTCACCCTTATGGATAATATGTAAAAAGTCATTTGTTGAGGGTTGTTTACTCTAAGCATAGAAATCCCCACAGACTGCACAGGGAAGGGCTTCTGAGGGGTGGTTTCTAAAGTAATGAGTTGGGGCCCACAAACTCCCTGTACCTAATCAGCAGAGTAGGGCCTCTGCAAACCCAGCTACTCTTTGCACCCTGACCTGGGGACATTGAGCTACAGAAGCCTTCTCTGTTTCTAGCTGATGGTGTGATCCTGAATGTTTTACCCTCTCTGATCCCTAACAAGTTCACTGATAAAGTATAGACATCTGATTGTACAGGGGAGTGAGGAAGGGGGGTGGAGGAGGGGAGGATTCTGGGCCTGTGAGGTCTCTGTGGAGTGAATCCAAGCAAAGTGGTCACATAGGTGGGCCAAATGGACATCAGAGAGATCCCATTGTGATGCACTGAGAGCTCAATCATAGATTGGCCAGTTCTATAGACAGAGACAATGATAAAAAGCCCAGGCCCAGTACCTGATATGAAACCAGGAGTCTGGGAGCCGGAGGACACTCCATAGACTTGTTCTTTCTGCTAGCATATCCTTCTTTTACCTCTCAGCAGATTGCTCTGGTGACAACCTCACTTGTGTTTAAGTCACAGACTCACATCTCCTGATCCCCAAACACATCCACCTTTTCTACCCTTGGAACATCAAGCTAAGACCTGATGGGATAGGGGTGGAAGCATTAAAGTTATGTTTGCATATAAATTTTATCACATACTGCAACACGTGACTTTATATTTTAGCCATTAAAAGAAAGCTAGAAGCTATTCATCATGAGGGTGAGATATATGAGCCATTCCCAGACACAGCGGTAGTAACTAGCTATTTTCATTTGGCCTCTTTTTCTCTCTATCCCTTTCCCTCCTGGATGATGTGCAGCACTCTCCTGGTCTGCAGATCCCTAAAGCAGGTCCCTCAAATATCGTTTTGCCCTTCCTCCATTGTTTTTATGAAAGAGTTAAGCCTTTTCTATCTCTAGTATTATATATTGCCTAAGAGATACCCACTGAAAACCTCCTTGTTGCTCAAATGTGGCCTTTCTAACCCAAACTCAACATATAAATGCACTACCTTCCCCCTGGCATGGAACATGTCTCCTGGGGATGAGCTTCCCTGGCATTGAGGGATCATTACACATTGCCAATTAGCAATGCATTTGGAAAAAGACCTTGACCAAAAGGGGGAAATATTAAATACAAATGAGTTTTTATATCTAAGCAATTTCAAAGTAAATCAGGAGGTCATTCCAGAAATTATTTTTATGCAAGTCTCAGCAGGATTTCATGGAAGGCCAAGTAAATAGTGTCTCAAACAATGGGTCTCCTGAGGGCTCTAGAGACATCTAGACACTATAGGCAGGACAGATAATCACAGGATTTCAGCAACCTGTCAGTGGATCTTACTTTGGAATATATGCTCCTCAATATTACAGAATTAGACTCATAATTTCCCTATATATGGCTCTTCTGCACCTTTTATTTGAGTCTATATTTAACACTATACCCAATAAATATATTTTCCAGAGACTTCAATCTTTGGTCTGTTCATATGCCAGTTGAGCCCTGACTCTCAGCAGAGTTGCAACACATACTCTCTCCGAGGACAATTAACAAAAGGATGATGGTGTACAATTCCTGTCACAAAAACAGATTAGCCACAACTGAGAGCAAGACAGATCCATCCATCTGACCCATGGGATCTAAGTCCCCTCTCAATCAGAAACAGAGTGGGCATCAACATCCCCAAATCCTCAAGACTGAGTAATGAACAAACATGGGGTGATGCAACTATGGACTAAAAAGACATTATTAATCTAGACAAGGAAGAATTTTTAATCAGTGATATAAAGGCAATGGCCACCAGAGTTTCTGAGGGGAGGGAGAGGGAAGAATACATGTAACATGAGGCATTTTTTGGACATTGGAATTGCCCTGCATGATATTGTGATTACAGATATAGGCCATTATTCATCTTGTCAAAACCTATGAAATTGTGTGATACAAAGTGTAAACCACAAAGTAAACTATACACCATGGTTAATAGCAATGCTTCAGTATGTATTCATAATTTGTAGCAAATGTAACACACTAATGAAAGATGCTGTTAATAGAGAAAAGTGGTGGAGTGGGAGAAGGCTGGGTATGAGGGAGAGCCCTAAATTTTTTATGTAACATTTATGCAACCTAAAGTTTTTCTAAAAATAAAACATTAGTTATGAAACATTTTAACTCTGGAAATCATGGTTGTAGGGAAAAAAAAGAATATTAAAACTCTCTCTAGGAATTTTATTGTTAATAATTTTATGATTATTGTTATTTATCATTATTAGTAATAACTCCTTTTATTGACACAATCTCAGAAAATAT
This sequence comes from Cabassous unicinctus, assembly GCA_029593785.1. NCBI lineage: Eukaryota > Metazoa > Chordata > Mammalia > Cingulata > Chlamyphoridae > Cabassous > Cabassous unicinctus. The sequence continues at coordinate 14,251 of JAQZBX010024093.1, forward strand.
TGGTACTCTGTCAAATTTGTATTTTAGGGGGAAAATCCCAGAAACTGAAAAGTATTATTACAGCAAAACATTTAATGTACATGCATTTAGGTTAGTTTGTGGAATGTACAGCATCCATTTTCCACATGGTGATATAAATATATACAATTATAAAATAAACTCATACTTGTTTATGAAGAAAAGGAAAATTAGAGACATCAACAATATTTTTCCTTGTATTTCAAAATGCATTCAACTTGTGTGTAATACTTTTACACTTTACTCAGTTTAATTAAAATTTACACAAGAGAATTCACGCATTTTAACTGAGTTTTAACAGATGCATACATCTATGTAAGCTAATCCCCTATCAAGTTATAAAATATTAACCCATTAATCTTTACTCTACAAAGTTACCTCATGTTCCCTCCCAGTAAATGTCCACCTCTAGACAAAAAAATGACACTTTCTAATATTTCACAACAATGGATGAATTATGCCTGTTCTGGAACTTCATATTTACAGAATCATACCGTATGCACTCCCTTGGGTAAGGCTTATTCACTCAACTAAGGATTTTGTTTATTTCAGGAGTTCACTCTTATTTCTAACTGGTATCCAATATTAAGACATACCACAGATTGTCTACCCATTTGTCTTTTCATGAGAATTTAGATTTTAACTTTAAACCAATTATGAAAAATGTTCTGTGATAGTTCTTGTACACATCTTTACATAATATTTGTGGGAATCTCATAGCATTTGGAGTCAAGTACTTCCCATTAGTTATGGGGAGTCTAAATGCCAGAGTGGGAAATATTTCTATGGCCAAACAAGCCCCAGTAGAAACATCTCTAAAATCAGTGATTTGTGCCACTGATGTTCTCCTACCCTTGTGTATGGTTTAGTGTAAACAAGAATGGATGGAATATCTTACCCCATGTCCTCAAGTTCCCTATATTATTTTTCCAGGAGAAGTTAGTACCTAAATTCCCTTGGGGCAGAGAAAGGGGACTGGTTCTCCTATTTTACCTTGAATCTGGGTTTAGGCTATATACAGGCATGAGAGGAAAAAGATCAAATTGCTGACTTTCTGTGTGGACATCTATACAGCCCTTTCTCTCAGAGCGTCATTTCTCCATGTGTTAATAAAAAGGATTACCTCCATTTTTCTGAGGTTCATTATGGGACTAAGAATTTTTGGGCAGGCACTGTACACAGAGAATCAGTGCTTTGCTGTTTAAAGTGAAGTTTGGACATCTGCTCCCCTCTGTTATCTCCAACCACAAATGTAGAATCTGGAAGTGAGCAAATCCCACTTACATTCCTTACTAAATATTATACATACATGTAGCATCTTCTCCACCTTATCACACATTCCATTTCCCACTAACCTACACTTCATGGTGCACCTCCATCAGTCTACTTATTGTATTTAGTTGATATCAGTGAGACCAGAAAATATTTGTCCTTTTGTATCTGGCTTATTTCACTCAATATAATATCCTCAAGGTTCTTCCATGTTCTCATGTGCTTCCCCAATTGACTTATTCTTACACATGAGTAATATTTAATCATATGAATATACCACATCTTGTTTATCCATTAATCAGTTGATGGACACTTAAGTTGTTTCCCTCTTTTAGCAATTGTGAATAATGCTGCTATGAACATCAGTGTGCAAATATCTATTCATGCACTTGCTTTCAGTTCTTTTGAATAGATTCTTAATAATGGGAATGTTGATCATATGGAATTTTTTATTCACTTTCTAGAAGAATTGCCAGATCCTCTTCTACAGTGGATGTTCCATTTTACAGTATCAACAACAGTGAAGAAGCATTATTATTCTTCCACATCCTCTCCAGTATTTAAAGTTTTCCGTTCTTTAAATAACCATCATTCTGTATGCTGTGAGATGATATTTCCCTTGTATTTTTTCTTTATTTTTTAAATATATATTTTAAAAGATGCTTAGATTACATAAATGTTACACAAAAATTACAAGGATTCCCATGTTCCGCACTTCCCACACCCCCCATTACATCCCACAAAAACATCTTTCATTAGTGTGGCACATCACCTGCAATGGATATACAAATCCTGGGGCTCTGCCATTAAGCATGGACCATAGTTCACATTGTAGACCACACTCTCTCCCACACAGTTCTGCATGTTATATGCTGATGTAAAATGGCCAATATCTGTCATTATAATGTCACTCAGGATAATTCTCAAGTAAATGTTACATAAAAATATAGGGTATTCCTATATGCCCCATCCCCTCCCACTCCCACACTTTCCCCATTAACAACATCTTTTATTAGTGAAGAATGTTTGTTAAAATTGGTGAACACATATTGAAGCATTGCTACTAAGCATGGGCTTTAGTTTATATTATGGTTTACACTTTGCAACACAATTTTATAGTTTTTGGCAAAATGTATAATGGTTTTTATCCATCATTGCAATATCATGCAAAACAATTCTTATGTTCCAGAAATGCCCAATGCTACATCATTTTTCCCTCTTCCACCCCCAGAACCTCTGGTGACCAATGTCTTATATCACTCTTATACATACTTAGTCCAGAGTTGCAATCCCCCTTATGTTTGCTCATTCCTAAATCTTGATTTTAGGATGGTCATGACCACTCTGTTTTTGTTTGAGAGGGTGTGTAGATACCATTGGGCAGATAGATGGAGGTATCTTGCTTGCACCTGTAGACATTCTTAATTTGGGGTGATGAGTGTTGTCTATCATCATCTTTTTGTTGATTTCTCTGGGTTAGTCTGATGAACTAGAGATAGGTGTTGAAACTCTGGTGACATTCAGGCCTCAACTGGCATATGAACAGCCAGAAAATTAATTCCCTGGGACATACATTTAATGGATATATTGCTAATTATAGGTTCAACTAAAAGGGGCAGAAGAACCATTTGTAGGAAATATATAAATGATTCTAATTCTAATATATTGTGGAGATAAGTTATCATATACTCCAAGATATATTCCAAGATGGCATTTCCTGAGGTTGTCTGCCCTACCTATAGTTTCTAGATGTCTCTAGAGGCCTCAGGAGCACCTCTGCCTGAGGTATTGTTTACTGTGGCAGTCAGTGTGATTCTCCTGAGACATGCATACACATAACCTCTGGAATGATCTCCCAACTCACTTTGAAACCTGTTAGCCATAAAAATTTATTTGTATTTAATCTTTTCCATTTTGGTGTATGTCTTTTTCCAAGTGCATTGGTAGATGGCACTTGGTAATAATCTCTTGGTGCCAGGGAACCTCATCTCTGGAAGTCATGTCCCACACCGATGGGAAAGTAATGAGTTTTTATGCTGACTTTGGCTTAGAGAGAGGCCACATTTGAGTAACTACGAGGCTTTCAGGAAGTAACTTAGGCAATATATATTACTAAGCAAAGTTTCAAATTTACAAGAAGAAGGTTCATAAGTACACATATCAATATGTGTACTGTCCTCTTTTACTAGACACTGCCCATGTACTCTAGAAATTCTTGCCACTCTATTAAAAATGTAGCAAGACTTCCTAGGATGGAAATTCAATGTTCCTTTGGTTATTATTTGGGTCCCAACTCATGAAGACATCACTCTAGTAGCATATGAATACATTCATATTCCATTGAGGTAAGCCCCAGGTACACCCCTCCATAGATCCCCCCACAACTGACATGCCAGACCAATAATCATCCCCTGCCACAGTTGCACCATTTCTGCAATAAAAAACCTCTCCCAAAACAAAGTCAAAAATAATAAAATTTAAAATAAGTTATTTTTATTTTGCCTTGTACCTTTCATTAGCTTAAGATCTGTTACCTTTTAAGTATATTGACAATTTCTTCTGTGTGTTCCCCAAGTGTCTTATTTTTTTTCACTTTACTTTCCAAGAAGTTTTAGGTTATAGAAAAGTCACATAGAAATATAAGGGATTCCCATACACCCCACCTTCTACCTTCTCCACATCCTCACATACCAAAAACTTCCTATATGGGTATGGTACATTTGTTACAATTGATGAATATCAAAGCATTGCTACTAATCATAGTCACTGGCTTACTTTATAGTTGACATTTTGCACTGTACACTTACATGTTCTGACAAAATGTGTAATGTACTGTACTATCAATATAAGATCATGGAGAACAATTCCAATGCCCTCAAAATACTCTATATTATATCCATTCTTTCTGTCACCTCCCATGAGAATCTATGGTAACCACTTATTTTCAATTTTGGAAAAATAAGGTTCATAGTTACATGCATTAATATTGAGGGTGTGTCATATGATCTGCTTTCTTTTATTATGCACTGCCTATATCCTTGAGAGATTCTTGTCCCTGTATTTGAGAATGTAGCAGGACTCCCCAGGACAGGACTTTAATGTTTTCTTGTTTATTGTGTGGGTCTCCACCCACTGAGATGACATCATATGAAAAGATGAACACATTCATATTCCATAGAAGTGTGCCCTAGGTACACCTTATCCCACATATACCCCATCACTGTTGCCCTGCACTAGTGATCCTTCCTTGTCATATTGGCAAAAAAAAACATTCTCACCATTGTAGTTTCAAGCACAGATTGATAAATACACAGAATCCACCTGATTCTTCCTCCATCCCTCCCCCTCTTCCGTGGACAGTCCAAGCCAAACTACTGCCCTCCTCACTCTCACAATCCAGCTCCATCAACCTCACTTACATCCCTGCACCACCATCACAGCCACTCACTGTCAAACCCCTGCCTTCCACCTTATTATAGCTTTTATCCATAGTGAGCATTGTCTCCCCACATTCTACTACCTTTGTGTCTGCTGATAACCTATCTCCAGATTCTATCTCTGTGAGTCTGCTCAATATGCTTAGTTCATATCGGTGAGGTCATTCAATATTTGCCCTTTAGTGACAGGCTTACTTCACTCAACATAGGTCTTCAAGATTCATCCATGTTGTCACATGTTTCAATACTTCTTTACTTCTTACAAGTGTGTAAATTCTATTTTGTGTATGTACCACAATTTGCTTATCTGTTCAGGTATTAATGGACACGTGAGTTGCTTCCAACTTCCGGCAAGAGTGAATAATACCACTATGAGCATTGGTGTGCAAATTATCTCTTCATGTCCCTGTTTTAAATTCTGTTTTTATACTCAGCCGTAGTATTCCTGGATCATATCACAAGTCCATAGTTATCTTCTTGGGGAACTGCCAAACTATCTTCCACAATGACTACACCATTCTACATTCCCAACAGCAGTGAATGAGTGCGCCCTTAGCTCCATATCCTCTCCAACATTTGTAGTGTTTTTTTAATAGCCACCAGTCTTATAGGTGTAATACATCTTAGCATAGTTTTGATTTCTAATACCCTGATAGTTAGTGATGCTGAGCATATTTTCATGTACTATTTAGCCATTTGTATTTTCTCTTTCTAAAAGAGTCATTACTCATTTTAAAAATAGGTTGTTTATATTTTATTTTTGACATGTAGGATTTCTTTACATATGCTGGATATTAAGCCTGTGTTGGATAAGTGGTTTAAATATTTGCTCCCATTGAGTAAGCTGCCTTTCACTTTCTTGAAAAACCCCTTTGAAGTGCAAAAGATTTTAATTTTGCAGAGGTCGCATTTATCTATTTTTCCTTTCATTCCTCACTTTGGATGTAAAGTTTATGAATTCTTTTCCTAAAACAAGACCTCATAGATATTTACCTACCTTCTCTTCAAAGACTTTTATAGCCTTGGCCCTTATATTTAGGTCTTTGATCCATCTTGAGTTAATTTTTATATAAGGCATGAGATGGTGATACTCTCTCATACTTTTGGACATGGATATCCAGTTCTACCAGCATCACTTCTTGAAGAGGACATTCTTTCCCATTTGAGTGGGCTTGGTGGCTTTGTCAAATATCAGTTGACTGTTTATGTGACGTTCAATATCAGAACTCTCAATTCATTTCCATTGCTCAGTATATCTACACTTGTGCCAATACCATGCAGTTTTGACCTCTATTGCTTTGTAGTATGCTTTAAAGTCAGGTAGCATGATTCATCCTATTTCATTTTCCTTTTTCAATATGCTTTTGGCTATTCAAGACCCCTTGCCTTTCCAAATAAATGTCATAATTAGCTTTTCCTATTAGGTAAAAAAAAATGTTATTGTAATTTTCATTGGGATTGCATTAAATCTGTAAATAAATTTAGCTAGGAGAGACATCTTAAAGATGTTTAGTCTTCTAAGGCATGAAAATGAAATATTTTTCTATTTATTTAGGTCAACATTGATTCCTTCAACAATGTTGTGAAGTTTTCTGTGTACAAGTCCTTTACATCTTTAGCTACACTTATTCCTAGTTGTTTCTTCTTTTAGTTGTTATTGGAAATGGAATTTTTTTTTTATTTCCTCCTCACATTGCTTGTTATTAGTGTATGGAATGCTACTGATATTTCCATGGTGATGATATATGCTGTCACTTTTCTTAACTCATTTATCAGCACTAGAAGCTTTGTGATAGTTTTTCAGGGCTTTCTACATATAGGATAATGTCATCTGCAAATAGTGAATATTTTACTTCCTTTTCTTGCATAACTGCATGAGCAAGTACTTCTAACATAATGTTAATTAAGAGTGATGACAGTGGGCATCCTTGTCTAGTTCCAAATCTTAAAGGGAAAGCCTTTAGCGTTTCACCATTGATTATGATGTTACTTGTTTTTTTCATATATACCCTTTATCATGGTGAGGAAGTTTCCTCCTATTCCTATCATTTGAAGTGTTTTTATCAAGAAAGGATGATGTATTATGTAAAATGCTTTATCTGCATCAATAGAGATCATATTTAGATTTTTTTCTTTTGATTTGTTAATATGCTGTATTATATTGAATGATTTCCTTACATTGAACCATCCTTGCAGAACAGGGATAAAATCCACTTGATCAAGCTGTATAACTGATTTGATGTGTTGTTGAATATGATTAGCATGTATTTTGTTGATTTTAGCATCTAAATTCATTAGAGTGGTCTGTAGTTTTCTTTTCTTGTGGTGCCTTTATGTCATTTTAGTTTTAGGGTGTTGTTTCCAACATAGAATGAGTTAGTAATATTCCTTCACTTCTATTTTTTAGAAATGTTTATGCAGGTTTACAATTAGTTCTTTCTGGAATGATTGGTAGAATTCACCCATGAAACGATCTGGTCCTGGGCTTTTCTTGGACTGGAGATTTTTGATGACTAATTAAACCTCCTCACTTGTGATTGTTCAGTTTTTTTGTTGTTGTTTTTTTTTTAATATTTATTTATTTATTTATTTATCCCCCCCTTGCTGCTTGTGTTTGTTTGTTCCATTTGCTGTGGGTTTTTTCTGTGTCTGCTTATCTTCCCCTTGCTGTGAGGTCTTGCTGCATCAGCCCACCGTGCCGCGTGGGCCGGCCTGCCCTCAAAAGGAGGCCCCTGGAAGCGAACCCGGGGCCTCCCATATGGGAAACGGGAGCTCTATCGATTGAGCCACACCCGCTTCCCTCAGTTTTTTTCAATAATTTCTTCTTTCATCAGTGTAGGTTGCTTGTGTGTTTCTAGAAATTTGTCCATTTCAACTAAGTTATCCATCTTATTGACATATAATATTTCAAAATATCCTCTAATGATACTCTTTACTTCTTTGTGATCAGTGTTGATAAGCACCCTCTCCTTTTGTATTTCTTTTATTTGTATCTTCTCTCTTTATTTTCTTTGTTAGTTTAGATAAGGGTATGTCATTTTGATTAATCTTCTCAATGAATCAGCTTTTGATTTTGTTAAATTTTTCTAGTGATTTTTTTTGTCCTCAATTTCATTTAGTTCTGTTCTAATCTTTGTTATTTCCTTCTTTCTGCTTTCTTTGGGATTGGTTTGTTGTTCTTTTTCTATTTCCTCCATATGTGTAATTAGGTCGTTGATTTTAGCTCTTGCTTTTTTTAAAATATAGGCATTTCTGGTTATAAATTTCCCTTTCTGAACTGCTTTTGCTGCATCCCATAGGTTTTGATATGTTGTGATCTCATTTTCATTCATTTCAATGTTGTTACTTATTTCTTTTGCAATTTCCTTCTTGAACCATTGATTTTTTAATAAGAGTGTACTTTAACTTCCATATCATTGTGCCTATTTTGATTTTATGTCCCTTAAAACACAGGGAAGTAGTGTTCCTATTTCTCCACATCCTCACCAGCACTGGAAGATTTTGTTCAATACTGTCCATTCTTTATGGCATGAGATAATATCTCATTGTCATTTTGATATGCATTGTTTGAATAGCTAGTGATGTTGAACATCTTTTCATGTGTCTTTTGGCAGTTTGTATTATCACCTCAGAAAAAGATCTGCTCAACTCTTCTGACCATAATTTAATGGGGTTTATTGTCATCTTTTCATTAAGTTGCATGATCTCTTTATGTAATACAGAGATCATTCCCTTAACAGATATATGGTTTCCAAGGATATTTTTCCAATTTAGTAGACTTCCTTTTTTAGTTTCTTATCAAATTCTTTTGAAGAACAAAAGTCTTTAATTTTGAGGCAGACCCATTTATCTCTTTTTCCTTTTGTTGCTTGTGATTTTTGTGTAAGTTCCAATAAACTAACCCCAAGCAAAAGATCTTGAAGATGTTTCCATACATTTTTTTCTAAGAGTTTTATGCTTCTAGTTTTTAAATTTATTTCCTTAATCCATTTTGAATTAATTTTTGTGTAAAGTGTGAGAGAAGGGTCCTCTTTCTT
>JAQZBX010024094.1:0-23899 GCA_029593785.1 Cabassous unicinctus
AAATGAAGAGGTAAAAATAAGTATAGATAAAAGACTTGAGCAATGAAATTTTTCAATGAGTCCTAATTGGTATTTGTAGAACTCTATACCCTTAAACTACTGATTTTACATTTTTTAATATGCACCTGGACTTTTGTTAAATAGATGATATACTTAGAACTATAAGGGAAATCTATACAAAGTTCAAAAAACTGAAACTTCAAAAGAATATTATCTTTGTTCTCAGATATCAATGAAGAGAGGATGGGTATCAAAATCTTAAATTCTAATTGTTCCTAAATGTACTTCTGGCAGTTTTACCAGTTTCTTCTCATGTATTTTGTAGCTGTTATTTGAGGCACATAAGTTTGGGATTTATTTATGTCATCTTAGTGAATTGAGGCCTTTATCACTCTGAAATATCTTTCACTAAATCTGATAATATTGTGCACTGAAATCTACTTCATCTGATAATAATTTAATAATTTAACCAATCCACCTTTCAATTAGTACTAGCGTTATATAACTATGTTTCTTTATTTTCAATTATTTTTTGTATATATGCATGTTTGAAGTATACATCAATAACAGTTTTTTTTTTAACTCTATCAGAGAAGCTCTTCTTCTTTTAATGTGGTGTATTATAAATATATTCAGTGATATACTAATATATCACTTTAGCAAACTAATTTATGACACATTGAAATACCCAATGGAACCTAAATGCATAATATTTCAAATTGACTTTATGCATTTAATAATATAAGAACATATTATTTAATAGTCTGACTCAAATTATTTTACTACACTAGAGTTTTTTTATTTTAATTAAATCAACTTTATTGATACATATTAATAAAGTATAAATCCATCCAAAGTGTCAAGTCAATGGTATTTGGTATAATCATATATTTATGCTTTCATCACTGTAATCATTCATTATTCCAATAATAATTAGAAGAAAAAACTCATCATCTCTCAATCTCTCTATGCTTCCTCTGCTGTACATAGCTGCTATCCTTTTTCCTATGCAGAGGTAATAAGAAATGAAGTCGTGAAGCATATGACAACATGGATGAACCTGGAGGACATTATGTTGAGTGAAGTAAGACAGACACAAAAGGACAAATACTGTATGATTGTGCTATTATGAACTAAATATATTGTGCAAACTCATGCAGTTAATAACTAGAATATAGGTACCAGAAAATAGAAAGTAGAGAATAAAAAGGTGAGGGGTAAACTGTGCAGAATTGGTAAAAAGGTTATTTGTAAATCTTTGGAAATGAATAGAAATGGTGAAAGCATATCATGGTATTTGTAACTAGCAGAGCTATTATATGTGTATGACAGTGGTCAAAAGGGAAAGTTTAAGATCATATATATTCCTAGAAGGAAAGCTAAAAATTTTCCCTCTAGTAATATATATGACATTTTATTATTTGTACTTATTATATTAATTGTCCTTATTGATATGTTTAGGTTTAATTATATCATATTGCTAGTTTTTCTTTTGATTTGTTTTGCTTTGTTTGCTAATTTTAGCTTTCATTTTGATTAATTAAGCATTTATTTCTTCTCCATTACCCTGTTAGTTAGAAGTCTTTGTTTTAGATATTGTTTTTATCCTTTAGGGTACATTGTATATGTAAGTCTAACATCATTTGATTAAAAAAAAACATAATTAGAGAATTAATAAGTTTACAGAAAAATCATATGAAACATACTGTGTTCACATATATTCCCTCCCCACACACTTATTAACACTTTGCGTTAGCATGGTTCCTTTGTTACAAGTGATGAAAAAATATTACAATTGTACTATTAAGTATAGTCCATTGTTTACATTAGGATGCATTTTCCCATATACCACCCTATTATTAGCACCTTGCATTAGTGTAGTATAATTGTCATAATTCATGAAAAACATTTTCAAAATTGTACTATTAACTGTAGTCCATCATTTACAATAGAGTTCACTGTTTTGTACAGTCCTATGTTTTCTTTTTAATTTTTATCTTACTAACATATATACTACATGAAATTTCCCCTTTTAACCTCATTCACAAATATAATTCAGTATTGTTAATTAAACTCTCAATTTTGTGGTATCATCACCATCTATTTCCCAAACTTTACAATCTATCTAAATAGAAATTCTCTACAAATTAAGCATTAACTCTGCATTCCTTAACCCCAAATCAGTTCTTTGTAAACTATATATTCTTTCCTTACGAACTTGCTTATTCTAATTATTTCATATTAGTAAGTTCATACAATATATTTGTCTGTTTTTTTGTCTTGCGTATTTCACACACCCTAAGGTTCATCCATGTTGTTACATGAACCAGAACTTGCTTCCTTTTTAATGCTGAATAATATGCCACTGGATGTATATCCTATAAATTGTTTAACTATTCAGCAGTTGATGGACACTTGGTTTGCTTCCATCTTTGGCAGTTTTGAGATGTGCCAACATCTGCTGAAGTCCCTGCTTTCAAATCTTCTGGGTATATATCTAGTAGAAGGATTGCTGGGTCATATGGTAATTCTATACTTACCTTTCTGAGGAATTGCCAAACCTTCTTCCACAGCAGATGTACCATTTTACATTCCCACTGGCAAAAATTGAGTGTTCCTATTTCTCCACATCCTGTCCAAGATTGTAATTTTTCTGTTTTTTTTTCAAATTAATTTTATTGATTCTTGTGGGTGTGAAATTGTATCTCACTATGATTTTGATTTGTATTTCCCTAATGATGTTGAGCATCTTTTCATGTTCATTTTAGTTATTTATTTATCCTCCTTGGAGAAATGTCTATTCAAGTCTTTTGCTGATTTTTAATTGGGTTATTTGTCTTTTTATTGTTGAGCTGTAAGATTCCTTTACATTTTCTGGATATTAAGCCCTTATCAGGTATGTGGTTCCAAATATTTTCTGTCATTGAGTAAGCTGTCTTTTCACTTTCATGATAGGGTCCTTTGACATGTAAAATATTTAATTTTGATGATGTCCCATTTATCTATTATTTTTATTGTTGTTGCCTGTGCTTTAGGTGTAAAGTCTAAGAAACCATTGTCTAACATAAGATCCAGAAAAAGTTTCCTATATTTTTTTCCAGGAGTTTAATAGCCCTTTTATCCATAATAGTCTTTTATCCATTATGAGTTACATTTTGTATATGATCCTCCTTCATTATTTTCTTAAAATGACTATTTACTTTCCCAGCTGAGTGGACTGAGCAACCTTATGAGAAATCAATTAGCCTTACATATGAGGGTCTATTTATGAACTCTCCATTAGATTCTATTGGTCTATACGTCTATGCTAGTGCCAGGATCATGCTGTTTTTATTACTGTAGCATTTTAAACATTTTAAAGTCAGGAAGTATGAGTCCTCCAACTGCTTTCTCAGATGGTTTGGCTATTCAGGGCCCCTTACTGTTCCAAATAATTTTGATAATTGGCTTTCCCATTTCTGCTAAATACGTTGTGGGAATTTTGATTGGGATTGCATTGAATTTGTAAGCCAATTTGGGTAGAATTGAGGTCTTCATGATATTTAGCCTTCCTATACATGAATGTTGAATGCCCTTTTCTTTTATTTTGGTCTTCTGTTATTTCTTTTAGCAATGTTTTGTAATTTTCTGTGTATGGGTCCTTTACATCCTTGGTTAAATTTAGTCCTAGATATTACTAGCAATTCTTCTAATTGCTATTGTAAGTGGATTTTTCTTGATATCTTCCTCAGATTGCTTATTAGTGTATAGAAACACTACTGATTTCTGTGTGCTGATTGTGTGTCATGCCACATTGCTGAACTAGTTTATTAGCTCCGTTAGCTTTGTGGTAGATATTTCCAAACTTTCTTTATATAGGATCATGTCATCTGCAAATAATGAAAGTCTTACTTCTTCCTTTCAAATTTGGAGGACTTTTCTTTTTCTTGCCTAAGTTCTTTGGCTAGAACTTCCAGTACAATGGTAAATAACAGGGGTGACAGTGGCCATCCTTGTCCTGTGCCTGATCTTAGAGAGAAAGCTTTCAGCCTTTCAAAACTGATTATGATTGTGGCTGAGGATTTTACATATATTCCCCTTATCATGTGGAGGAAATTTCCTTCTATTCCTATCTTTCAAAGTATTTTAATCCAGAAAGGATGCTTGATTGTTTTCAGTTGCCTTTTTTGCATCAACAGAGATGATAATTTGATTTTTACCTTCAATTTATTAATGTGATGTATTACATTGATTGATTTTCTTCTGTTGAACCATCTGTGCATACCTAGGATAAAACCCACTTGATCACAGTGTATAATTCTTTTCAAGTGCTTCTGGATTTAATTTGCAAGTATTTTGTTGAGGATTTTCAGATCTATATTCATTAGAGAGAATAGTCTGTACTTTTAACTTCTTGTAGTATCTTTATTTTTATTGTTGGCTTCATACAATATGTTAGGTAGTATTCCCTTCTTTCAACTGTATGGAAGAGTTTGAGCATGATTGGAATCAATTCTTCTTGACATGATTGATAGATTTTACCTGTGAAGCCATATGGTGCTGGACTTTTCTTGTGACATTTTTGATGACTGATTTAATCTCATTAATTGTGAATAGTTTGTTGAGGTATTCTATTTCTTCTCAGGTCAGTGTAGGAAGTTTGTGTGTTTCTGGAATTTGTACATTTTACCTCAGATGTCTAATAGGCCTAATAGACATAAACAGAACATTGTGTGCCAAACAGCAGCATATGCATTCTTCTCAAGTGCTCATGGATCTTTTTCCAATAGAGACCATATTGGGTCAAAATAAGGTTTCAATAAAATTTTTAAAGATTGGAATTATACAAAGCACTTTAATTGATAATAATGGAATGAAGTTGAATATCAAAAATAGGCAGAGAACTGGAAAATCCACAAATATATGAAGATTAAAGAACACTCTTAAACAATCAGTAGGTCAAAGATGAAATTGCAAGAGAAATTAGTAAATATCTTGAGATGAATGAAAATGAGAAACAACATATAAAAACCTATGGCATGCAGTGAAGGCAGTGGTTGTTCAGATATAGGAGTTCTTTATATACTTGGGTATTAAAATTTTACCAGTTATACGGTTATCAATTATTTTCTACCATTTTGTAGGTTGTCTTTTCCATTTCTTGGTAGTATCCATTGTTGAACAAAAGTTTTAAATTTTAAATGCTATGTTTATGTTTTCTTTTGTTTCTTGAGCTTTAGAAATTAACTCTGTGAAACCACTTCTGCAATAAAGGAGGCTGGGATTTTGATAAATCTTGCATTGAATTTGTAGATTGATTTAGATAGTATTGACATTTTTTAGGAGGTACTGGAGATTGAACCCAGGACCTTGTACATGGGAGGCAGGTGGTCAACCACTGAGCTCATCTGCTCCCCCAGTATTGACATTTTAATAACAGTAAGTGTTCCAGTCCTTTAACATAGGATGTCTTGACATTTATTTAGGTTTTTAATTTCTTTGGGCAGAGTTTCTATTTTTTCAGTATTGAATATAAAGTTCTTCACCTCCTCAGTTAAATCCATTTGTACATGTGCCATTCTTTTAGAAGCTAATGTGAATGGAATTTTTAAAATGAATTCATTTCAAAATATTATTTGCTGGTGTATAAAATACAACTGATTTTTACATGTTAATCTTGTAGCTTGCAATTTTGCTGAATTTACTTGTACTACCAGTTTTCTAGTTATCCTCTGTATAAAGGATCATATAACCTCTAAATGGAGATAGTTATACTTTTTCCTTTCTAATTTAAATACTTTTTGTTTCTTTTTCTGCCAAATTGCTCTGGCAAGGATATCCAGTTAAGTGCTGAGTAGCAGAGGTAAAAATGTACCTTAACTCAGAAGGAAGGCTTTTAGTCTTTAACAATTGAGTACAATGGTTGTTATGGTTTCTTTCATATATGTCCTTTACCACATTGAGGAAGTTACCTGCTATTTCTATTTTTCTGCATATATTATCATTAAAGTGTGTTAGATTTTGTCTGTCTTTTCTGCATCCATTGGGGTGATCATGTGATTTTTATTCTTCATTCTGTTACTGCGTTGTATTATAGTGATTGCTTTCCTAGGTTGAACCCCCTTTGTATTCTTGAGATAAATAAGACTTGGTCAAGCTATTCATTTCGTTTAATATTCTATTGTATTGAATTCCTTGTATATAAAATATAGGATATTTTGCATCAATGTTCATAAGAGAAATTGGTCCTTATCCTGTCATATCCTTATCTGGCTTTGGATTATGGTAATATTGGCTTTATAGATTTAGGAAAGTTCCCTTTTCTTATTTTTTTGTTAAGTATGTGAAGAATTTGTGTTCATTCTTCACTGAAAGATTTGTAAAATTCACCAGTGAAGCAACCTGGCCCTTGACTTTTCTTTCCTGGGAGGACTGAATCTCCATACTGTCCCAGGGCTTTTCAGCTCTTTTATACTGGTTTGTGTCAGTTTAGATAAGCTGTGAGTTTCTAGGAATTTGCCATTTCTTCTAGATTATTAAATTTTTATTAGAAATCTATTAGATTTCTTTGTATACAATTATCCATAATATTGTCTTTTAATTATTATTTTTTTAATTTCTGCAAGATATGTAGTACACCCTACTTTCATTCTGTATTTTAAGTATTTTCATCTTGTGTCTTTTTTTTTTCTGTCAGTCTCAATAAAAGTTTTTCAATTTTATTATTTTCATAGAGGCAACTTTTGGTTTCATTGATTCTCTCAACTGTTTTTATTGTCCATTTCATTTATCTCTGCTCAAATATTTATTATTTCTTTCTTTCTACTAACTTTAGGTTTAGTTTGCTCTTCTTTTATTTTTTATTTCCTGAAGATGTGTAGTTAGGTTACTGATTTAAGATTTTTTTTTATTTTGTAATGTAGGCATTCATAGGTACAAATTTCCCTTTGAGCATTGTCATTTGCTTCACTTCATAAACTTCGATGTGTTTTTGTTTTGTTTTGTTTTCATTCATCTTAAGAGATTTAATAACTTCCCCTGTGATTTAGACTTTGAGCTACTAGTTGTTTAAAAGCGTGTTCCTTAAGCTCCAGATATCTCTGAATTTTCCATTTCTCTCTCTGTAATTGATTACCAGCTTTATTTCATTGTGTTTGGAGAAGATGTTGGGTAAAATTCCAATACTTTTAAATTTCATAAGATGTACTAAGTTGGCTAAAGTGTGGTTCTATTCTAGAGAATGAGCCACATGTGCTCAAGAATAATGTGCATTCTGCTCTTCTTGGGTGGAATGTTCTATATATGACTGTCCATTCTAGTTCTTTTATACTTTTGTTCTTATATTCTGTTTCCTAATTTTCTTATCTCTATACATTCTATCTGTATTAGTCAGGGCTCTCTAGGGAAACAGAATCAACAGGAGATATCTGTCAATAATATGAGATTTTGTAAGAGTCTTTCACATGAGTGTGGGGATGCACAAGTTCAGGTTCCACAGGCAGGATGCAAACCAGGATCTCCAATGAAGTTCCAATGAAGGTCCTTGGTGAGTTTCCGGGAGACATTGGCTGTCTAAAGATGAGCTGGGAAATTCTCTCTGAATGCTGAAATTACTTCTTTTAAGGCATTCAACTGATTGGATAAAGCATCACTCATTGCAGATGGCAATCTCCCTGACTGATGCAGATATAATCACCTATCTATGCAGTAAACTCACTGGTGACTAAAGCCCATAAATGTCCTTGTATTACAGTTAGCCCAGTGCTTGCTTGACCAAACAACTGGACATAATTACCTGGCCAAGTTGACACATTAGTCTAACCATCACACTATCCAATATTAAAAGTAGAGTATTGAAGTCTCCAATAATTATTGTATAGCTATCTATTTCTACCTTCAGATTTTTAATATTTGTATAATGTATTTTGGGGCTCTGCTATTAGATGTATACACATTTGTAACTGTTTTATTTTCTTGGTCAAGTGACACTTTTATTAAAATATATTGTCCTTCTTTACCATATAATAGCTTTTGTCTTAAAATTTACTTTGTCTGATATTAATATATCCACCCCAGATCACTCTTTGTTAATTTGCAAGGAATAGATTTTCCCATCTTTTCACTTTCGACTTACGTGTATATTTACATCTAAGGTAAGTTTCTTGTAAACAAAATATAGTTGGGTAATACACCTGTGTCCATTCTGTCAATCTTGTCTTTTGATTGGAGAGTTAAATTCATTTACATCAAAGTAATTAAAAGGCAAACATACTTTGCCATTTGCCCATTGTTTATTATATGTGTTATACCTTTTTTTGCAAATAGTTAATCATTTATAGTGAAGCAGATTGATAACCTCATTTCCTTTACTGTGTTTATTTTAGATACTTTACTTGTTGGTACCATCAAGCGTATAGTTAACATCCGAAACCTATAATAAACTATTTGAAAAGATATCAACTTACCTTCAAAAACAGGAAAAAAGTTGTTTCTATATATCTCTGTTCTCATTCTTTAGGTTGTTCTTGTCATAAACTATCTCTTTATATTTTGCATGTGCAATACAATAAAGATATGTTTATTTCTTAGTTAATTGTATTCTATATCTTGTATGAAAAAAATAGGGTTACATACCATGAATAAATACTGCAATTTGCATTTACCCCTGTAGTAATATGAAGATATTTCTTTCTTCATAGAGTTCAAACATTTTATATAGAATACTTTCCTTTCATCCTAAAGAATACACTTTATCATTTATTTTAGGGAAATTCTACTAATGATGAACTTCCTCAACTTTGTTTATCTGTGAACATCTTAAATTATCCATCACTTTTGAAAGACAATTTTACCAGATATAGATTTCTTGACAAACAATTTTTCTCTACCAGTAAATTAAATATATCACACCACTGCTTCTGACCTCCAGGGTTTGTGATGAGAAAACAGCACTTAACCTTACTGAGTACCCTTTTATGCGATGAGTCACTTCTTTCACTGCTTTCAGAATTTTCTTTTTATTAGTGGCATTCAAAATTTTAATTTTGATATGTCTTGGAGTAGATGAGTTTGGATTTTTCATGTTTGGGGCTCACTGAGCTTCTTGGATGTGCATATTCATGTCATTGGTTCATTTTGTTAAGTTTTATCTATTATTTCTTCAGATATTCATTTGTCCCTTTTATCTTACTGTTCCCTTTCTGAGATTCCCACAATTCATACATGGGTACTTTGTATGTTGTTTCACAGACCCCTTTGTTTCTGTCCACTTTTTAAATTCTTGTTTATTTCTGTTATTAAGACTGAATGGTTTCAGTCATCCTTCTCCTTATTCTGTGAGTCTTTCTGATGTCCATTCAATTCCACTCTTGAAGCTAGTGTATTTTTACTATATGTTACTGTGTTTTTCATAAGGTAAAATTCATTTTGGTTCTTTTTTAAAATTTCTATCATTCCTCTTCCTGTTGAAAATCACCTTCTTGATTTTCTTTAGTTCTTTATCCATTCTTTCTTTCAGTTCATTGAACTTATATAGGAAAGAAGATTTAGTATCATTGATTTGTTGTTCCAAGTCTAAACTTCCTCTGTCATTTTATCTGTTTCCTTTGAATGACGATCTCTTCCTATTTATTTATATGTCTTGTGAATTTTTTGAAGTCAAGTTATTTGATTCTTTAAATTTGCTAATTCTGGATGACAGGTATTCATCCTTTTTTATTTATTTTGTATTTTTAAAGAAGCATTAGGTTATATAAATGTTACATAAAAAATATAAGGAGGTGGGCGCAGCAGCAGGGCGGGCGCAGTGGCGGGGCAGGCGCAGTGGCAGGATGGGCATGGCTTCACTCTACGTGAGGTGATGCTCAGAGGGTCCCACACGAAGCCCAAGGCATTCACAGGTATAAATTTCCTTCTGAGTATAACCTTTGCTGCATCTCATAAATTATGTACTGAAAATTATGTCCACAAAAATTTCCTCTTCTGGGAGAGCGTGGCAAGATGGCATTGGTTTATGTGGGCACTCACAATCTCAGTCTTGGAGGATGGCTGATTGGGGGCAGGATCTTGCCTGGGTGGTCTGTTCTGGGGACCCACAGAGCAAGAATCTTGGGGACATCTATCTGGAGGGACCTGGAGGGCAAGGTGGATTGCTCAGGAAAGAATTGTGAGTTTTTCCCCAGCTGTGGTAGTGGACATGGACAGCTGAGCCCCAACCTCAGGGAAAAATGCTGGGATGAGCCTCATCTCCCACCAGCAACCTGGTGAGAGGGAGCATTCTCCAAGAGTGGGGGGGTTCTGGTGGAGGGTCGAGAAGGCTTTCTTTTCTGTGGATTTGCCTGCCTGTACCCACTTGCAGCTTTGGGGAGCAAAATAGCTGGCTTGAAGTGGTACCAGGCTGAGGGGAGAGGTGAATCTGCCAAAGAAGTCTGATTTACCTAGCTTCCTAAGGATACACTCCCACTCCTGCTGGCAACCCAGTGAGAGGAAGTATGCTCTGAGAGTGGGAGGGTTCTGAGAGAAGGTGGAGAGGGGTTTCCTTTCTGTGGGTTTGGTTGCCTGGACCCCTTCACAGCTTTGGGGAAAAAATCAGCCAGCTTGAAGTGTCAACAGGCTGAGAGGAGAGGCAAATTAACTGAGGAAGCCTGATTTACCTAACAGCCTTGTGATACTGAGGCTTAGCTTGGGAGGGGGTGAAGTCAGCCAATTTTATCAGTCTGCACTGACAAGTATCAGAGCTACAGCTACCTTGGGGAGATCAGGCAGTGGGAAGTGCTTGATAGGCTTCCACAAGCCTATTTAGGGTCCCCTTGGTGGAGAGGGTAGTCTAGAAGAGGCCTTCTTTGGGGTGCCTTATATCTCCAAAATAAGTAAAAAGAAAAATTTTTAAACTTAGTTTAATCACTAAAATCTGCCTCAAAACCTGCAGATAGAATCCTGCAGGGTAATTGATTGATGAAAACAAGCAGGCTGAGATGCTCCACAAGGGTCCAAGAAGGAACACTGTTCTTCCTTAGCTTTGTTTGACTGCTTGCTTGTGTGGTTGTTTGGTTTTTCTGTTTGTTTGTTTTCTCTTGCTTTAATTTCCTCTTCCCTCCCCCCATATATTTTTTTTCTTTTTCTTGCTTACTTTTTTTTAAAATTACATGCTGCTAGCTTGCCTCTTCTTTACTAAGCTTCTTCTTCCATGATTTTGTATTCTCTGTATTGATTTTGTCTCCCAGTGCTATCTCTTTTCCTTCCTTCATCTTTCTACCTTCTGCTTTCTGTTGTGGTTCTTACATACCACCTTTTTTCATTAGTCTGCTACTTTAAGGGTGTCAATTTCTATCTCATCTATTCTGATTTCTTCTTTTTAATTATTATTAAGTTTTTCCTTTCAAACTTTTCTTTACTCTTTCTCTCTCTCCTCATCATTCTGCCCTTCTAAATCATTATATATATTTTCTGATATTTGGTTTCCCAGGACATTGTAGGCACTCCACTTTTTTTCCCTATTACTCTACACTTCCTACATGAGTTAAATATTCATTTTACGAAGTCAAATACGGCCTCTCTTCTAAATTTTATCAATATTACTATTATCCTTCTTCCTTTCTCACCTCTTTCTAATCCTCTGCCACTAATCTTTTGCCTTCAAGGGAACATAGACAGAGGCAAGGAAATAGAATAAGAAGAACAAAGTGTCAAAGAGAAAAAATAATACACACACAGATTCACCAGCTAAATAAAACTCTAGAGCAGAGAAAGAACCTAATCAACTGAATAAACCCATCAAGATAAAATGATAACTAGAGGGCAACAAAAAATTACAAAACATACTGAGAAACAGGAAGACATGTAACAGTCCAATGAACAAACTAAAAACCAGGAAGAGATGCAGAACATCAAGCAACTAATCAAAGCTGTCCAAACAAATATCATAGACCAACTTAATGAAGTGAATGAAGAGATTATATATATTAAGAAGACACTGGGAGAACATACTGAAGAAATTGTAAATATACATAAAAAGATAATGGATATGATGTTGATCAAAGGCACAATCCAAGAAATCAAAAAGATTCTGGAATCACATAACAGCAGATTTGAACAGGCAAAAGAAAGAATTAGTGATGTGGAAGAAAGTACATCTGAAATCAAACCAATAGTAGAACAGATAGATAAAAAGATAGAAAAAATATTACAGGGACATGGGGATTTGAATGAAACACAAAATGCACTAATATATGCATTATAGGCATTCCAGAGGGAGAAGTGAAGGGAAAGGGAACAGAAGTGTTAAAGAAAATAATGGCTGAAAACTTCCCAACCCTATTGAGGGAGATGGATGTACATGTTCAGGAAGCACAGCATACCCCAAACAGTATAAATACCAACAGGCCTACTCCAAGACATATACTTGTCAAAATGCCCAATGCACAAGACAAAGAGAAAATACTCAAGGCAGCAAGAGAAAAGAGAACCATCACATACAAGGGAAACACAATAAGATTAAGGGGTGATTTCACATCTGAAACCATGGAGGCAAGAAGTCACTGTTATGACATAGTCAAAGTACTCAAAGAAAAAAACTTTGAGCCATGAAATCTCTACCCAGCAAAGCTGGCATTCGAAAATGATGGAGAGCTCAAAATATTCACAGATAAACAGAAATTAAGAGAGCATGCCAATAAGAAACCTGCACTTCAAGAAATACTAAAGGAAGTTCTACAAGTTGAAAGGAAAAAACAGGAGAAAGAGAGTTGGAGGAGTGTGTAAGAACAACTAAAAAGACAAAAAGATATATAAAAATGACGTATGACATACATAAACCCAAAAGAAAATATGGCTGATGTAAGAAATTCGTTGAGAGTAATATCACTGAATGTTGATGGATTAAAGTCACCAGTCAAGAGACACAGATTGGCAGAATGGATAACGAAATGTGACTAATCTATATGTTGTCTAGAAGAAACCCACCTTCGACCCAGGGATTCAAGGAGGCTGAACATGAAAGGCTGGAAAACAATTTTACAATCAAACAATAGAAAAAAAGGGCATGTGTAGCTATCCTAATATCAGACAAAATAGATTTTAAATGCAAAACTACTGTAAGACACAAAGATGAACACTATATATTAGTAAAAGGGGTAATCTATCAAGGAGAGAGAACAATCATAAACATTTATGCACCTAATCAGGGTGCCTCAAAATACACAAGGCAAACTCTGAAAAAACTAAGTGGAGAAATAAATGCTTCCACATTTATAGTGGGACACTTTTATACACCATTATCACCATTAGACAGAACATCTAGACAGAGAATCAATAAAGAAACTAAGACTCTGTATAATACATTAGAGGACCTGTACCTAATAGAGATAAACAGAACAATACACCCAAATACAGCAAGATATACATTCTTCTCGAGTGCACATGCATCGTACTCCAAGATAGACCATATGCTAGGCCACAGAACAACTCTCAATGAATTCAGAAAGATTGAGATTTTACAAAGTAATTTCTCTGACCACAATGGAATGAAATTGGAAATTACTAAGGGCCAGAGAACCAGATTAGGCACAAAGATATGGAAGTTAAACAACACACTCTTAGACAAATGGTGGGTCAAGGAGGAAATCTCAAAAGAAATCAGTAACTGCCTTGAAACTATAGAAATTAAAAAACAACATATCAAAACCTATGGAATGCAGGCAAAGCTGTCCTTAGAGGGAAGTTCATAACCATAAATACATATATTAAAAAGAAGAAAGCGCTAAAACTGAAGACTTAACTGCACACCTGGAGGAACTGGAAAAATGAAAACAAACTAAACCTAAAGGAAGTAGAGAGAAGAAAATAACAAAGATTAGAGCAGAACTAAATGAAGTAGAAAATAAGAAACACTATAAAAAATAAACAAAACTCAAAGCTGGTTCTTTGAGAAGATCAATAAAATTGACAAACCCTTAGCCAGACTAACAAAAAAAAAGAGAGAGCAGATGTAAATACACAAAATAAGGATTGAGGAAGGGGATATCACTATTGACACCACAGAAATAGAGTATCATAAGGGGATATTTTGAAAAATTATATGCCAACAAGAATGATAATTTAGAGGAAATGGGCAAATTCTTAGGAACTCACAAATAGCCTACATTGACAAAAGATGAAATTGATGAACTCAACAGTCCAATTACAAGTAAAGAGATAGACTCAGTCATCAAAAACCTCCCAACTAAGAAAAGACCAGGACAAGATGGCTTCACAGGTGAATTCTACCAAACATTCCAGAAAGAGCTAACACAAATCCTGCTTAAGCTCTTCCAAAAAATAGAAGTAGAAAGAACACTGCCTAACTCATTTCTATGATGACAACATTACCCTAATACCAAAGCCAAAGAAAGATACAACAAGAAAGGAAAATCACAGACTAATTTCTCTAATGAATCTATATGCTAAAATCCTCAACAAAATACGTGCTAATAACATTCAACAACATATCAAAAGGAATTATACACCATGACTCAGTGGGTTGAATCCCAGGTATGCAAATATGGTTCAACATAAGAAAATCAATCAATATAATACACCACATAAAGAGTTTGAAAGAAAAAAAATCACATGATCATCTCTATAGATGCAGAAAAATCATTCTACATAATACAGCATCCTTTGCTGATAAAAACACTGCAAAAGATAGGAATAGAAGGAAACTTTCTGAACATGATAAATGGTATATGTGAAAAACCCAAAACTAACATCATCTTCAATGGTGAAATCCTGAAAGCCTTCCCTCTGAGATTGGGAACAAGACAAGGATGCCCACTATCACCACTCCTATTTAACATTGTATTAGAAGTACTTGCTTGAGCACTGAGGCAAGAAAAAGTTATAAAAGGCATCCAAATTGGAAAAGAAGTAGTAAAAATTTCATTATTTGCTGATGACATCATCCTATATGTAGAAAACCCTGAGACATCTACAATAAAGCTAGAACTTATAAAGGAGTTCAGTAATGTAGCATTCTATAAGATCAATGCTCAAATATCAGTAGCATTTCTGTACACCAATAACAAGCAATCTGAGGAGGAAATCAAGAAAAATATACCATTTACTAAAAGAATCAAATACCTAAGAAATAAATTTAAGTAAACATGCAACGGACTTATATACAGAAAAATACATAGCACTGTTAAAGGAAATTAAAGAAGACTTAAATAAATGGAAAAATATTCCCTGTTCATGGATAGGAAGACTAAACATCATCAAGATGTTTATCCTACCCAAACTAATTTACAGATTCTGCAATCCCAATAAAAATCCACACTGTATTTTTAAGGAACTGGAAAAACTAACTACAAAATGTATTTGGAATGGTAAGATGCCCCGAATCACCAAAGAAATATTGAAAAAGATAAATGAATTTGAAGGTATCACATTACCTGACTTTAAAACTTTCTACAAAGCTATAGAGTTCAAAACTGCATGGTATTGGCACAAGGATAGACATACTGAACAATGGAACTGAATTGAGAGTTCTGATATAAATCTTTGCATATACAGTCTTCTGATATTCAGCAAGGCTACCAAGCCCACTCTGTTGGGAGAGAATGGCCTGTTCAATAAGTGGTGCTTGGAGAACTAGATATCCATATCCAAAAGAATGAGAGAGGAACACCATCTCACACCTTTTACAAAAATCAGCTGAAAATGGATCAAAGATCTAAATATAAGAGTCAAAACCATAAAGACCTTGGAAGATAATGTAAGAAAGCATCTACAGGATCTTGTAATAGGAAATGGTTTCATGAACTTTACACCCAAAGCAGGAGCAGCAAAAGAAAAAAATAGATAAATGGGATCACCTCAAAATTAAAAACTTCTGCACCTCAAAAGATGTTATCAAGAAAATAAAATGGCAGTCTACTCAATGGGAGAAAATATTTGTCAGCCATGTATCTGATAGGATTCATTGTCCTGCATATATAAAGAAATCCTACACCTCAAAAATAAAAAGACAAAAAAAACCATTTTAAAAATGGGCAAGTGACCTGAAAAGACACTTCTCCAAGGAAGAAATACAAATGGCTAAAAAGCACATGAAAAAATGTTCAACATTGCTAGTTATTAGGGTAATGCAGATCAAAACTACAATGAGATACCGATGTGGAGGATTGGGAACCCTCATCCACTGCTGGTGGGATTGTGGAATGGTCCAACCAATTTGGAGGATAGTTTGGTGGTTCCTTAAAAAACTAAATATTGATCTTCCGTATGATCCAATGATTCCACTGCTGGGTATATACCCAGAAGAATTGAAAGCAAAGACACGAACAGATATATGCACACCAATGTTCATAGAGGCAGTGTTCACTATTGCCAAAAGTTGGAATCAACCTCGGTGCCCATCAGCAGATGAATGGATAAAAAAAAATGTGGTACATACATACAATGGAATATTACTCAAGTATAAGAAGGAATAAAGTGCTAGCACATGGAATAACATGGATCAATCTTGAAGACCTTATGTTGAGTGAAGCAAGGCAGGCATTGAAGGATGAACAGTACATGACCTCACTGATATGAATTGAGGAGTGAGCAGTATCTGAGAGCCATTGTCTGAAAGATAGATTTACAAGAGAGAGAAAGAGAAGAGAAGGTTTGAGCCATCACCCATACAGACATAATCTATTGTAGGCTGATAGAGTATAGTTGCGTATTGAAGGGATAGGACAGGTGGGTAGTGATATTACTCTGTTTGGTGGTGCAGGGTTGACAGGTGGGCTGATTAAAAAGGGTGGGTTAGAAAACCCAGGATACTGGGGAAGAGATGGGAGAGGGACCAGGTGAACACGAGATTTGTGGGTATAAGGTTGAAAGTGCAGGGGTGGGAATGCTCTTATGGCAATATGACAAGGAAGTGTGACTGGTGTTAAGTTGGGGTGGCATTCAGGACAGGGCATATCTGGAGAAGGCTTCTAGGAAGTGTGTGAGTTCTCATCCTGTCATAATATGTTGTATCAGTGGGTGGAGACCCACACAATGAGTGGGAAGTAGATGGACTCCCATCTTAGGGGGGAACAATTCAACCAAAAACAGACAAGTGGAACTCTCTTATGAACAACGACAGTTCCTAATAGGGGAGGACAAACCAGCATGTCAAGACCTCTTGTTGCATGTAATTATGAATCTCATCATCCAATGAGTCAAGTCAGGGGATCATCATGAGCCCCAAGGGGATGGGGAGGGTGGAACAGATTAGATCAAACAGGGGGTATTTAGTGGTCAGGGGAAATGTTTTTCATTACCTTACAGTGATGGACACAGGACATGGTAAATATCATCAAAAATTATTAAATTGTACATTTTAAAATGTAAACCATACTGTAAACCATTGACAATGTTTAGTAGCTATGTTTCACTATGTTTATAATAGTTATAACAATGCTATCATCCAGATACAAAACAATTTTAATATGGAGTGAGGAAAGGGGGAGGAGGTTGGGTATATGAGGTTCCCTTGTATTGTGAGTGACTTTGCTGTGACCTAAAACTTCTTTGAAACATAATGAAAAATAGTGAGATCCTGGGGAATGAGAAGGGGAAGTTGCCACAGTAGAGACTGGACACCTGATATTGCAGTGATAAAAATTTTTTTTAAACTTTTTGTTTTTTCCCATTTTATGAATATCCCAATCATTTAATTTAATTTATTTTTAGTGTTTTTTTTAAGTTTCCATATATTTTATCTCTTACATTTAAACTTATCATTATTATTTCATTTTCCTATTAATTGTATTTGGCCATTTTATGGGCTTCACCTTTAAATAAGCTTTGGATCACAGAAGGGTTACAACGGGGGTGAGAGAGGATTGTTGGTGTGGGGGGTGTAAAGGATGGGGGTTTCATGGGAGGAGGTTCACCTGAACATATATAAAAGATATATAAAATTGTTCAAATGATCATGAGGTGGTGCAGGGTCACAGTGGGTGGAGAATCACTCAATAAATGACAGAATACTGAATTTCCAACCTGGAGAGCTCTGCCACATTCTACAAGGGAGTAAGCAACAGTTCCCCAAATGCACGGGCAGTGTCTGCCTAAGGAGGATGATCCACTGATTGGTTCTTGCTATTGATGACTAGCCTTATGAGTCTTTGCTCTTGAAATTGAAACTTAGCTTATTGTTATGGGGTGCCTAAGGTTTGCTGCCTGAGAGCCTCCTTGTTGCTCAAATGTGGCCTCTCTCTAAGCCAAACTCAGCATATGAATGCATTACCTTCCTCTCAACATGGGACATGACTCCCAGGGATGAGCCTCCCTGGCAACGAGGGATTACTATCAAGTGCCAACTGGCAATACGACTGGAAAAAGACCTTGAATAAAAGCGGGAAAAGGTAAAGACAAATGAATTCATATGGCTAAAAGAATTCAAAGTGAGTCGGGAGGTCATCCCAGAGGTAACGCTTATGCACACCTCAGTAGGATCTCATAGAACACCAAAGTGGATATCACCCCAAATTGAGGGGCTTCTGAGGGCTCTGGAGACACCCAGGTCCTATATAAGGGGTAATAGCTCCAGAGATTGATGGCTTATCAGTTGGCTGTACTTTGGAAGCCGTGCTCCTGAGAGTGGCAAAGTTGAAGCAAATAAGTCGTCCCTGCACATGGTCCATCAGTCCCCTCTATTCAAACCTATATTTGGTGCTGGAGTTTTTATGTGTACTGTCAGAACCTGGAGCCTTTGGCCTGCCCATGTGCCAGCTGGGCCTGGAATCTCGGTGGAGCTGCAACTCCTACTCTACAGCTCAATGGACTCACCCAAGACACTTGGCAGGGAGATGATGATGGACAACAACCATCCCAGGGAATGGAGAGAGTCTTCAGCTGCAGGCAGGATAACCCCATCCATCTTATCCATGGGACTTAAGCCCCCTCTGACTTGGAGGTGAACTGGACATCACCATCCCAGACTCCTCAGGACTGGGGCAAGGGCTATGGACTACAGTGGATTTACTGGTATTCTGTTGTATTCTGATTCAAGTAATGGAAGAAATTACAACATTGATGTGGAGCCAGTGGCCACTGGATGCTTTGGGGGCAGGGAGAGGGAATAGCAGTTGTAATACAGGGTCCTTTTTGGGACTTGGGAATTATCCTGAGTGACATTACAATGACAGATATAGGCCATTTTACATCAGCATATACCATGCAGAACTGTGTGGGAAAGAGTATGTTCTACAATGTGAACTATGTTCCATGCTTAGTGGCAAAGTCCCCGGATGTGTATATCCATTGCAGGTGATGTGCCACTCTAATGAAAGAAGTTTATGTGGGAGTTTGTGGGAGTTGTGGGAGGTGGGGAACATGGGAATCCCTATAATTTTTGTGTAACATTTATGTAATCTAAGCATCTTTTTAAAAAAAAACATAAAAAATATATAGGGAATTCCCATATGTCTGCTCCTTCTCCTACACACACTATACCACATAAACAACATCTTTTATTAGTGTGGTATATTTGTTATGATTGCAGATATATACTCTTACCTAGGGTTTTATTGTAGATTAATTCTGAGTTGAGGTTCTTATCCAAAACTTATCCCAGTTTGTACTGCTTTCCTAGGCATGTGTAGTAGCCTTCAATAATTCCCCAGTAAGTGTGACTGTTTCCTGTCCAGGAAAGGATTTCATCTCACCAACTTCTGTTCTGTGGGCTACAGGTTGCCTTTTTTGTTTTAATTATGGTTATTTTTTTCTCCTTGGGTGCTGCAGTCTGCTCAGATCTACTCACTGGACTCTAGATTGCATTTTCACTCCAGCTTTCAGCACTATACTCATTGGCTCAGGTCCTCATAATTCACTGCTTTTCTGTCCCCTTGTCACTTCCAAGTACAGGAACACAGACCTATGCTCTGAGTTACTCTCCCAGGGAGCCAGTTGAGGAAGGTTAACAAAGTCACCCAATATTTCATATAGGTGAATCATTATTCAGGCCTGAGAAATGCTAACTGGAATGTGTGCAGAAAACCTAGCCACCCACATGAGTCAATTTGGCTTCAGGGACCCATAATGGATGTGCAGGTCCCCAAGTTGACACTATGGTTTAGTCAGGCCTCAGAAACCTGAACTTGAATGCACTTGTGCCACCAAACCACTGCCTTGAATTACACAAACTGCCATGCATATTTGAGGTATGTAGAGGGACACAGAAGCATGAATTCTTACTGAGGTTCTCTAACCAATTTTACATTTTTTTCTAAATAAGCACTTGTTGAGTTGTTCCCTAGGCTTGATCATCTTCCATTGTTTTGAGAAAATATTATTCTCCCTTTTCTTCACTATTTCTAAGGTGAGATGTTCCATAGTATACCTTACAGTACACCTTTGTGACATCATTTACCCATTAAGTCCTTTTGTAAAGAACTTAAAAGTTTAGAGAAAAAATAATGCAGAAAATGCAGAGATCCCCTATACCATCTTCATGCACACTGTTTTCCCTATTATTAATATTTTGTATTAGTGTTTTACCTTTGATATAATTGATAAAACAATAGTCCATAGTTTACATTAGGATTCACCATTTCTGGTTTTTTGGATGAGTAGTTTGATATCTCTCCTTCTTTAGTTTGTGGCCACCTAGTATCATGACAAAATTTCATTAAACACCTGGAGCCAGGGGGGAAAGAGAAAAAGAAGGAAAAAGAGAAATCCCTCTTGATATTTTCAAATTAGCTCTAGGTTGGGGCAGTTCTGCAATTCTTAGCCAATGTTTTTTAAACACTGCCTTAGTTTTCACTTCTTGTGAGTCTGAGCCTATATATTAACCAGAAGTGAAAGCACAGGGTATTCTCATGTCTTTTCTGAGCATGTGTCCTGACTGCAACATGCCTGTGTCTTTTTAGATCATCTGTCATGCATCTCATGTTTTACAAAGCCCTTACTCCCCAGAGTAACTATCTCCCCAGATTTCTTCCCAGATATCTTTCAAGAAGACTATTGTTTGCCGCAATTATTTTTTCACTCTCGGGTTGGAAAAGTTTCTTAACTTGCTTTTCAATCATCTTAAGAAATGTCATATGCATAGTAACTTTTTGCACTGGGAGAAATCTCAGGTGACACAAAAGCAAGCACTCTGCCTCAGTTCTTTGGCAATACCACAGATAGGCCAACACAGTTTACCATGAATCCTTTCATTCAAGGTCTGCCCTTTTCCATCCCACAACAGGTAATAACCCAAAGAATGTGGTCTGCCATCCTCAAGACCACATTTTTCTTGGTAGGGTTGTATGGTCATCTAAGCTAAATTGTAAGAAAAGTTCTCCTGCCATAGTTTAAATTCCCTTGTTTAACTCAATCTTAGTTTCATGGCTGTAAACCATTGACTATATTTCAGAGTTCTGACAAAGTTGATGCTGACAGATTTCTTTTTTATTTTTTTTGATTTTTCTGAACCAGGACAGGCTCTTGGAATTCTTAAAATTTGCTAGTTTCAGTGACATACATCTTTGAAATTAAATGTATTTTGTATATACTACCTTCTACAATTAGTAAAAATAAAAATATTACTAAAGGTAATATCATAACCTATCAAATATGTAAGAATGAATCTTATGATAACTAAACACATTTTATTAATGAGCACTAGAGTATATCTTTGTGAAAAATTAAAGAAGACCTAAGCAAGGACAGATAGATCTAATTCATATATAAGAAAATTCTGCATTTTTAAGATATTAATTCTTACCAGTGTACTCAAATGATATATGAATAAAAATATCAGTACTTTTCTATGTATTTATAATTTCTAAAAAATAGCTATTCCTAAAATTTTTGTAGGAAAACCAATTATCAAAAAAAAAACTATGATAATTTTGAAGAATAATAAATTTGGATATTTTACATTGACAGAATTCATAATTTCTATAGAACAACAGTAATAAGCCATGTGGTATTGATGAAAAGCTTGATAAACAGACCAGAGGGAGAGAATAAAGAATGCATACGTAAACCCACATATATTTATTGCCCTTACTTACAGCAAGGCAAGTCAATTTAAGGGGCAAAAGAATGGCACTTTCAATAAAAGTTACTTTGATAAAATTGATACCTATATTAAATACAATTTGCACACTTCTCAAATTCTTAAAAAATAATATGAGGTGGAAGATAGAAAAATACTTTTGCTTATTGATAAAGCTAATATAACAAATAATCAAATAAATAGAAAACAAATAAGACTTCTAGAAATCCTGTAGAAGGGAGGGTTCCTGCTTTGCAATAGGCAAGCATTTATGAATCATGATTATAAAGGCACTAACCCTATGGTAAAAGCAAATATAATTGTACTTAATTGAAATGGTGAATTTCTTTTCATTTACACATTAATAGAGACAAAAATAATGCCATAGATTGGATTAAAAGCCATTAAAAATAATGAATCTGACAACTGATTCTTATCTAGTATATGATCAACTCGTTGACAAATTCTGATAATAAAATGAACAAATGAACTGACGAAGGATTTCACAAAGAAAATATTTAATTGATTGATAAATTTATAAAAAGGTACTCAACATGAATAATTACCTTGGACATGAAGATTAAAACCAATGGATGACACCATTACACACCTCCTGGATTTGATACAGTTCTAAGGATTCTGGGTACATATTTTGACATGAATATGGAGGATGTGGGATTCTTATACATAGAGAGTAGGAATGTGAAATGGTGCCATAATTTTGTGGGAAGCCGGCACTTAACAACCGAGCCACATCAGCTCCCCTGAGTTGGTTCTTTTGCTTGTTTGCTTGTTGTTTGTTTTTGTTTTTAGAAGGTACTGGGGACTGAACCCCAGACCTCCCATGTGGGAAGCAGGTACTCAATCCCTTGAGCCATACCTACTTCCTATGGTGCCATCATTTTAGAAACAACTTTTTTAGTTCCTCCTCTGGCAAAACACACTAATCATTTATGGTCCTGAAATTTATCTTCTATATATAGAAGTGAAATGTGAATATATATCAACATAAAAAGACAAGTACAAACATTTTTATATATTTGTTTTTTTAATAGTGACAGCCAAAATGTTCATTATTAGGAGACTGGTTAAATAAAAGTGAAATATTCATATAGGTTAATAATCCTAGTAATGATATATAGTAACAGTGAAACAACAAATGGAATAATATGATAGACATATGGTGAGCAGATGCAGTCAGATACAAAGAAAACAAAATCTTTATTTTTATTTTAATTTAGTTCAAACATAGTCATAGAAATCAGTGAAAAAAGTCAAAATAATGGATACTTCATGAAGATACTGAGACTTATGAACAAATAAATATATAATCAAATGAACAAAATCAGAGAAAAATGCAATGCCATCAGCCCTATGTCATGAGAAATGTTAACAGAAGTCCTAGATGTTAAAGGAAAACCATACCAGATTAAATCACTGGATGTATCAAGGAATGGCATGCAATGGGAAGGTTAAATATGTCATTCTGGAAGCTGTGAAAATACTAAGTTAAGGTAGACAGTAATGACTGGAAGATGAATATCGAAATTTTAAATAGTAATTAAAATGAGATATATGATTTATGACTAATTGGCTCTTAAAGTAGAAAAATAATGAAGATATTTTTTTAATCTCTTAGGAAAAAAAGGGCAAAAGGGACAAGTCAAATGCCAAACAAATCAACATTGAGGTAGCATGAAATTAAGTGCCTCAGAAATTCAGGTTCTTAATCTTAATCTATTCCTTTGTGTTTGACATTGTAAATCAGGACATTTTTTAGGCTATTTCAGTTAAATTGTGTCCAACTGAATCAGTATGGGTCTTCTTCCTATTACTGGAGTTTTATAGAGAAGTCCACAGAAAAAAAGCCAGGCGAGCAGTGAGAATACGGTAGTCAATATTACATGGAAAAGA
>JAQZBX010024095.1:0-30375 GCA_029593785.1 Cabassous unicinctus
TTTTTAAGATTTATTTTATTTATTTCTAGCCCCCACTTTGTTGTTTGCACTTGCTGTCTGCTCTCTGTGTCTCTTCGTTGTGTGCTTGTCTTCTTTTTAGGAGGGTCTGGAACCGAACCCTGGACCTCCCATGTGGGAGGGAGGCGGCCATGGCTTGAGCCACCTCCGCTCCCCGCTGGCTCCTTTTAATGGAGAATGGTAGGGATTACATTTTTAATTTTGTGAATGTGTGAGCCTCAAAACAATGAGCAATTACCAAGATGTAAACAGAATAATCTAGGTAAAAGTTCCAAATAGAGGTGCAGTAAATGTGTGTCTATCCATTCATTCAGACATGACTCAATGTCTGTTTTATAATGTTGAATTAAGGGTAAATTAAATATATATGCCAACATCACCACCTATGAAGTATGTTTGCAAAAAAATTCAACTTGATTCTGATCAGATGCCTCAATCTAATTACCAGTTTACAGGAATACAGGGCACTGAGAAACACATTGGAGGATACTACCAGGAACTCCTCGGCCATATCCGGGGAACTCAACAGGTCAAATAAATTGCAAAGTAAAAAGGAAAGATTTGGAGAGGGAACCTATAGATTAGAAGAGACTTAGACATATCTGTCAATTGCAACGTATGGACCTTGTTCCTGTTTCAAACAGTTAAAAGAATTTGTGAGACAATTGGAGAAACTGAAACACTGGATATTTTTATGATATTATTCTTGTTAATTTGTTTTGCATATGATGTTATCACTGTTAAGTTGAATAAGACTCTTTACCTTTCAGAGAAAAATGTGGAAATATTTATGGATGAGACAATATGATGCGTGGGATTTATTTCAAAATAACCCATGATGGGGTGTAGTGGCGATGAAACAAGACGAGCCTGCAGCTGAAAATTGTCGAAGCTGAATAATAGGTACACGGGTAAGTTAACTTTACTATTCTCTCCTCTTTTATGTTTGAAACTTACCATAACGAAAAGCATTGAAATGAATAATGCCACAGATACACGCACACACACACGTACACACATACGTGTGGCATAATTTACTGGTGTGTATGGAATGCTGCACCTATTAATTGGCAGATAACATTCTGGGTTTTATTGAAGTTGTTTTTAATCGTTGCATATGCATATTTTAATTTGGGTAAGAAATCTTCCAGGCCAAAGCTGAGAAAATTAAGTTGAGTAGAGATGCAGACTAATTTGGTTAAAATGTTTCGGTAACAGAGAGTCTTGGGTTCTAATCCAAACTCTGCCTTTTGCTGGCTATACACTGATGTGATTATTCCCTTCTCTAAGCCTGAAAAGTGGGGCTCATCATAGTCCCTGTTGAGCAGCATTGGGAGGCTCCTGTTCTCCATTCCCTACGCAGGTCCTAGAGGGCACTTTTCAAAGCACAAATCTGAGCATGCCATTCTCCTGAGTAAAACCAGCTAACCGCTTCCTACTGCTTTTAGCAGACAGTTCAAAACCCTTAGCTTGGTCTCCCAGGTTCTTGCATAATTTGGCCTATCTTTTCAGCCTCATTTTCTCCCTCACTTCTCTTCCTTTAGCTCTGTGCTCCAGACACACCGGCCTTTTCCAAATGCACCCTGGTTATCTAATCCCGCCCCAATTCTGAACTTTCACAACCAATCTTCCAACTGGCTGGAACGAGCACCTCTCACTCTAGCGAACTCTGCGTCATTGGGATTTCTGCTGGAATGTCATACCATTAAGGAAGCCTTCTCTGGACTTCCCAGACCAGGTCACCTACCTCTACATTCAAATGTTCTCATAGCATCTTACCTTGGGGCATTATTAATTTGTGTAATTATTTGTTTACTGCCTGCAACCTCCAAGAAGTTAGGGATTGCATCTGCTTTCTTACCACTGTCTTCCCAGTCTACCTTAGTGCCTAAACTAGAGAAAATTCTTAATAAATGTGAGCTATAATCTGACAATACACACACACACACAGAGGAGGGAGCAGGCGAAAGGCCTTTTTAAAAAGTGTAAGGATATTTGATTACGAAAGAAGTTTCATTCTGGAGTTCACTTTTATCCACATCACTAGTAGTTTTGAATCATAGCATGAAGCCAAACAGATTTATCTGAGCAGATGGGCACATCATTTTGTTTTTGTTCTAATAACTGGCCACCAGACCTAGTCCAAATAGCCTGTGAGCGTGTGTTTTGCTTGGTATCCAGCACGGTAACATGCAGCTAGCAATTTCTCCGTCTATGAATTACAGAAAAGGCATAGGGAAGTTAAATGGCTTTCCTAAATAGCAGTTCAGTGTCTTAAGAAATGTCAAATGCAGTATTTGGGATGCAAGGACACACGTACTGGCCCACAAGGCATAACATACAGGAAATTCACAGTATATTTCTGTTGAATATAATGTCTCGCACTACATGGCTAGGATATCAGAAAGTGTTCCCACAATTTCAGGCATTTGTCATTTGAATGAACTCAGATGTCATTTGGAAAAGATGTTATATGTTAGCACAGGGTGCTAGCATTTTTTTCCCACCCAGAACAACCTTGATTTACATTCATTGGCTGAAATAAGTGAACCTTTCGATTTTAGAGAAACCCATTTGACCTACATCACTTTTCTACTGCTGGCAGGGGTAGGTGGGGGAGGAATGCTGTCACTGTGTTTTCTTGCTAACGACCCTTGAAAAGCAATAAACGTTCCTTTTCATTTTTCTTGTTTCTTAAGGAAACATTCATCGACCCATATCTGGCATTTGTTAATTCCTGTATTCTGGAGATTATGCTTTTAATAGAAATGAGAGTAGGGTACTGGAAAATACCGGAATGAAAAGGCATTTGACAATTTATTGCAACATGTGCACCAGAATGTCTTTCTGTTTTAAAGCAGAGACAGGAACAATGATTAAACTCAATGACATTCTTAAAAAATAAACTGAGGTCAATATAAAAATTAGTCTAACATCGTAGGATAAGGGATTTTTATGGGATCAAGGCATCAGTTAAACTCAAGGAAAACTATAAGGACAGTCAGCCAAACATTCAACGGTAAGAAATGGTTGAAGTGTGCATGCCGACCTAGATTTTAAAAGTCCTTTCCAGTTTTATGATTCTCTGATATCTATTTCCTCTCCCCCAGCTATGTCTATATCTATGTATACACTACTTTTTTTTAAAGCTATGTAATGTTCCAATCAACATTAACAAAAAGTAATTTTTAAACTAACTTGAACTTTACAAAGTATTGAAAACACTTCTGCTAATAGTCCTGGAAACTGTATAAGAATCTTTTTTTAAAATTTGAACTATTTATTGAAGTATATCATCCACACATGAACATACATAAACTATAAGTGTTCAGTAAACACTGTAATCTTACAAAACAAACATGCATAACATCATACAGGGCTCCCACCCATCACCCCCCCAAACACCCTGCATTGTTGTGAAACATCTGTTAACAAATCATGAAAGAGCATCGTCAAAGTATTACTACTAACTATAGTCCAATCTTCCTCCCCTAAACATTTTTTAAGGATTTATTTATTTACTTTCATCCATTTTTACCCCCCCACCCCCGTTTTCTAATTCAGAGACAGAATTAGAACCTGTGACTTTCTGCCACTTGACCTCCTATTCCAGACGCCAGATAACACCTCTAGTTTAGAAACTACGGACCTGAATGGCAGCACAAATCGCATTTGGTGCTATGGCTGCACATCTAGAGTCAGACGTTGAAGGAAGTGACCTGAGATGTGTATTTGATAGGATTAACTATGTTTCCAAGTGGCTTCCATGCTGCACTTACTTATTCTGACATAGTAGGGAAAGCAAGTTAGTTCAGCCCTCAACAGGTGCTTTGCTCGGGAGCTGTTCATTTGCAGGAACTGTGAGCCTTGTTTCTTTACGACTTAGGATGGATTAGTTTGACTTGGTGAATTCCAGCCATTTCTTAGAAGCATAGAAAAAACTTTGGTGTGAAAAGTCGAATTATATTCAGTATTAAAAGGGCATATTTAGCCGAGTGGGTGTAGCTCAGTGGTTGAGCACCTGCTTCCCATGTTCGAGGTCCCAGGTTCAATCTCCGGTACCTCCTAAAAAAAAAAAAAAGGCATATTTTGTCAGTAATAGCATCCTAAATTTGGGAGTTCTAGTGAAGACGAGAAAATGAAAATATTAGTTCTCTTTCTGTTCTCCAAGCCAAATAGTTTGACCCAGGGGAGAAAAGGGAGGCTAGCAGAGCCAGTTCTGTGCTGGTCGAAATGAGAACAAGGGGAAATGGCATTCTCAGACGCAGGCTCTAAAATCCCAGGTGTGATCTCACAAATGGTATTTCAGTGTCTCTTGTAGTCCAAACATAAGGAAAACCAGCAAGTTTACTGGTTACTGGTAACACTCAGGATCCTGACCTAGTAACTTCGCTGGGCGTAGTGGGTGTTAATTGTACGGCCGAGGAAGAGAGGGAAATAAAAATGTTTAAGACAGGGTCTGATCAGCAAAATGAAATGGAAATAACCATCTGGATGCTTTAAATGAAGGCACCAATTCTAATCTCAATGATTTCTATCTTTCAGCAGAAGGAATTTATTTGGGTCTTAGTTTTTCAGATCACTCGACTGATGCCCCGTCCTATTCCAACTGCATACACTTGCCTTGGATTCCGAAATGCTATGGAGGGTCCTGCAGAAACACACGATTCTTCAGAGTGATTAAGGGAAGGTGGTAAATGTAATTCTCAGTTGCCCAGACATGGTGAGTGGTGGAAACTCTATTTTGTGGCTAAGCTATGGCAACTTGAAGTTTCCCTGGAACTCTGCCCCGCAAAACAATTCATTTGGTATGTCTCTAGGGAGTACAGACTAATTTTAACAAACTGCCCCAAACAGAACTTGGAAGGTTAATATGTTGCAATCGCTTTTCCTCCCTTCCTGCTACACTGTTCATTCCCAAAGCTAAGGAAGTTATTTTTATTTTATCTGCTGTTCTGGGTCATCTATGCCCACAGCTCCCTTCCAGCAGCCTAGGAAGAGCCCTTGCAGGTGAAGTGAATTTTCCCCTTCATCTTCCAGGAACCCTACCCTCTAACTTCTGACATAAGTAAAAGCTAAGATCAAATTGGAAACGGCAGTATTGGAGTTGGCTGGGATTTAAAAGTCTCCTTCCTTTGTCAAGGGTAGACTTGCGGGGCAAAGGCATCTGCCTGAATATGATCTAAACAGAGGAGACGCTAGAGGTTTGCGGTGAGGTTGCCAGGGGGGTTTGGGGGACAGAGTCGGCTAGTCTGTTGATCGTAGTATCTCATTGCAGTTGAAATGTGGCTTTCTGCGTGGCGGCTCCGTTCTTTCACTGCATCTGGGGACAACCCGTTGGAGATGCAAAAGCCGTGGGATAAAAGGGAGGGAGTCTCCCCTCTACTCCTGGAATACCCCACATGCCTCTTTGGATTCTGAGAGTAGAATGAAGACTATAATGGGCAACAGAAGCTCTAGGGGAGCCAAGAGCTTAGCGTCTAGACCTGGTTCCACTGTATCATCCTTTTTTCTTTTTTAGGAGGTGCCGGGGATTGAATCCAGGACCTCACACATGGGAAGCAGGTGCTCAGCCACTGAGCTACATCTGCTCCCCAGTGAGTGTTAGTTTTTTCGATTGTTTGCTTGTTTTTAGGAGGTACCGGGGATCAAACCCAGGGCCTTGTACGTGGGAAGCAGGCGCTCAACTACTTGAGCTACATCCACTCCCCCGACTGTGTAACTTCATAAGTCGCATCCTCATTCTGTAAAATGAAGCATTTGGATTAGATGATCTATAAGGTTCTTTTGATATCCGATATTCCAACCTTCTTTCATTTTTAAGGTGGCGCCTGATGTCTCATGGCAGACTGGGCAAATATCCTGACATTTATCTTGTGCGTGTGTGATGGTAAGCTCAGGGGTACGTGTGCTAGTTCTCTTTTTCCATGTTTCTCTCCCTTCTCCTTCCTGGAAAAGTACAAGAGTTTGGGTAACAAAATGCCTCTTTATTACTGGGGCAATTTGACTTCAAAATCCTAAGGTAAGATGAAATGGGTATTTCAAACAAATGTCCAGGGAATTTGGGGAAGTTTTGCCTGCATGGCTTCCATTGCGTGGCGTATCTTTTTTTTTTTTTTTTCACGCAGCACAATGTAGTACAAAGTTTTATAGCCATTTCATTCACGATTTAATTTTATATTTAAGTGGTGTTCAAGGACTTTCTTTTTAAAATTTTTTAAATTAATTTTTTTTAAATTTTAAAGACGTTTTAGATTATATAAATGTTACATTGAAAATATAGGGGATTCCCATAAACCCCACCACTTTCCCCTCCCACACATTTCCCCACTAACAACCTCTTTCATTACTGTGGTACATTTGTTACAATTGATGAGCACATATTGAAACATTGCTATTAACCATGGTCTGTAGTTTACATTAAGGTTTACACTTTGCACTGCACAATTTTGCAGGTTTTGACAAAATGTATAATGGCCTGTATCTGTCATTGCAATGTCATGCAGGACAATCCCAAAGTCCCCAAAATGCCCCATGTTACACCTATTCTCCTGTCTCCCTCCCCTCAGAACCTCTGGTGATCACTGCCTTTATATCAATGTTACAAGTTCTTCCATTGCTAGAATAATCCTAAGACTACTTTAGTCCATAGTTGCATCCCCCCTTATGTTTGTTCATCCCTCAGTCTTGAGGATTTGGGGATGGTGATGCCCACTCTGCTTCTGATTGAGAGGGGGCTTACATGCTTGGTGTATCTTTTTGCCCACCTATTCTCTAGAAAACTTCTACTTCTTTTAGATGCAGATCATTAATTCATTTAACAAGTATTTATTGAGAACTTCTTCTGTGCCAGGCACTGGTCTGGGCAATGAAGATAAATGAGGAATAAAATACCAGACCTGTAAAAGTTGGTGGATCTGGGTATCTAGGGGTGGAGGGAGGTATATTGGAGCTCTTGGTAAAGGGTTTGTGTTATTTTTGTAACTGTCTTGTAAAGTTTGAAATCATTTCAGAATAATAAGTTAAATTAAAAAAAAAAAAAAAGAGATGCCATGCCTGCCCTCAAGGAGCTTAACAGATAATTAGTGAGAATAGACATTGCTAATGGCCATCAATATCCCGTTCTCCTCCTTTATGAGAGCACAGAGGATTATACTTCCTCACCACCTGCAGTTGAGCACGATCCCAGGATTAGTTCTGGCCAATGAAACGAGAGTAGGAGGAATGCACGCCACTTTCAGGCTGAAGCATTTAAGTGTTGGTCCTTGACTCTTCCGGGTTCCTTCCCTTGCCAGAAGAACCCTGGAGCCTCACGTGACCTTTTGTTTTAGGGCTCTTTGGTCTCAAAAATAACTCTAAAAATTTGCTGTTCAGGGAAGTGGATGTGGCTCAAGCAGATGGGTGCCCGTATACCACGTGGGAGGTCTTGAGTTCGGTTTTTGGGGCCTCCTAAAGAAGACGAGCAAGACAGCGAGTTGATATGACAGGCTGGTGTGACGAGCTGATGCAACAAGATGACACAAAGAGATGATGCAACGAGGAAACGTGAGAGACACAACAAGCAGGGAGCGGATGTGGCTCAAGTAATTGGGTGCCTCCCTTCCACATGGGAGGTCCTGGGTTTGGTTCCCAGTGCCTCCTAAAAAGATGAGCAGACAGCAAGTGCAAACAAGAGGGGAGAGGGGATAAATAAAATAAATCTTTAAAAAAAAAAACCTTTCATAGCATAAAAAAACATTGCTATTCAAACCAACCAACCAATAAACAAACAAACAAAGCTGTCCAATATTTAAAATTCAGCTAGCAAAACTCTTGAAGGATAGTTGTATTCTAGTCTTCAGATATACCCTAATGTATTTAATCATTTCCCCTATTTTTAGACACTTAGCTTGTTTTCAAATTTTGCCAAACTAAATAATATTTCATTGAGCATCCTTGTATATAAATCACTGTGATTGTTTCTCATTTTTTCGTTATGGTAAATTTCTGGGAGTGGAATTGTTTTTCAAAGGGAATAAACATTTTAAAGATACTTGATCTTTATCTATGAATTTCTATCCAGGAAATACCACCTGTTCATCATCACTATTTGTTTTCATTTTAAATACATTCTTTTTGCCGATTTGATGTGTAGAAATAGACTATGAAAGTTATTTTAATTTTTTTGATTAACAGAGGGGCTGGAAACCTTTTCCTAGGTAATTTGAGCTTGTTTTCTTTCCATCGCACCACTGTTCTCCCCATTACCTATTATTAAAGACCCACTAATTCCATGACATACACACATTATGCCATTTAGGTCTCAGAACTTGTCTGGTTGAGTGAGGCACAGGAAGTCACGTATAACTAAGTGAAGGACCCATTTCTACTCCCTGGTTCAGTGACTTTGCTACCATCTTCCATGGCTGCCAAGACCCTGACAGAGGACATTTTCCCGTGGAAGGGCTAGTTATCCGTGTTAGAGAAATTCCCTCCACAGATTCCCTTTAGTATGTTTAGAGCTGATGCCTCTGTGTGTTCTGTGCTTTCTTTATGGGTGGATATACTTTTAGTCTTTTTTAAAAAAAAATCACCTTACTTTGAGTTATACTTTACATACAGTAAGATGCACATATTTTAAGGGTACAGTTAGATTATTATTTTTTTTTCTTTTTTTTGAGGTAGTGGAGGCTGGGGATTGAACCTGGGCTTCCCTGAGTTGGTCTTTTTGTTTGTCTTTGTTATTTTTCAGGAGGCACCAGCAACCGAACCCGGGACCTCCCATGTGGGAGGTGTGTACTCAACCACTTGAGCCACATCCACTCCCTTGAGGAGTTTTGAGAAATCTATATACTCACAAACATCCCTCGATAATCGAGATGGGGGAATATTTCCACCACCTCTCAGAAAGCTCCCTCAAGACAATTCTTTGCCACCTCAGGTGACTACGCATCTGATTTCTAGAACTATAGATTTATTTCATCCGTTTTAATTTCACATAAATGGAATCATGCTCTTGTGTCTGGTTTCTTTTTCTTTAGCCTGATTTTGAGACTCATCTATGCAGTTGCAAATATCGGTATTTCATTATTTTGCATTGCTTAGGGCTTTTGTAAAGATTGTTCTGTGTAAATCAATGGCCCGGGGAAGTAAGAAGGACCCTCCCTCCTTTACCTTTGTCCTCACGAGAAGGGCGGGAGCTTTATGCACTGCTGCTGTCTTCTGCTGTGTCCCATAGGCGAACTCAGTTTCAGCTAAGAAAAGTCCTCCCGATGGATGCAAATGGTTTTGTTTTGAGTTCCATATTTTTTTCTGCTTTCCTTCTCTCTCTGGGGCTGGCACCAAATTTACACCTGGTCTGCTTCTTTGAGGCTTTCCTGCCTCTCTACAGGTCCTGAGCCTTCCCTGCTGGATGTGAGGCTTCTGCCAGCACAGTTTGGGGAGCAGGGTCTCAACAGTGGAGGAGGCGACCTCGCCTGGGGAGCTTTCCGGAAGGCATCTTAGACGCAGCCGCTTACACCCCTTACTGTTCCTTATTTTAGCCGATGGAACCACCATCACCCACTGACACCCAGAAGAGGGTCTTGGGGTGATTGGTTGGGACCAGGAGGTGGGGCAGGGAAAGAAGCATCTTGTGCAGTGCTGGGAACACTGAGGAGCTGATCCCCAATGACCGGGGATCGGAGGCAGCTGGCAGGGAGACGTGAGCAGTGAAAGGGAAGCTTTTCATCGGTGGAATAAATGTAAACTCTACAAATGTTGACTAATAATAATAAAAAGGACTGATTTGTTCCTCCTCACTTGCTATTGCCACCACCCCTTACCTTTGTGATGGTTGTCACGAAAATCTAGATTATGGGCAAAAATATGAAGTCACCTTTTTAATGTAAATACTCGTTGCTCTAGATGTTGTTTATAAATTTTTTTCTCCCCTCAAAATGCTGCTTCACCCTCTCTCAACCTGTCCCCTACACCCTCTTCGTGATTTTTTTTTTTTAGACACAAACACACCTGTTTAGAAAGACTACCTGGCTGAAAGAGAAAAGAATTATCCCCTGATTCATTTTTACTTTAATTCAATTTAAATCAAAGCAGTTGTGTAGTAACGCCACTGCCCTTTCTTGGTGATGATTTGTCACAGCTGCAGAAATTCTAACCTTAAGTTTGAAACCTAGAGGCAGTCCAGAATTCTCCGCAAACCTGATTACCTTGGCCAGCAAGAGTTAATAGTCAGGGGAGGCCCGATTTCTCATGGCTGGTTACCTTTTCTCTGAATCCATGCACCTAATTCTGCAGTCATTACTCATTCAAGGGGAACTGCATGATGTAAAAATATTCTCACATTAAATAATAAAAAAAAGCTCATGCTGAAAAAGCTTCTTCCTTGTCCCAGAT
The DNA here is from genome assembly GCA_029593785.1 of Cabassous unicinctus. Taxonomy (NCBI): domain Eukaryota; kingdom Metazoa; phylum Chordata; class Mammalia; order Cingulata; family Chlamyphoridae; genus Cabassous; species Cabassous unicinctus. The sequence continues at coordinate 10,393 of JAQZBX010024095.1, forward strand.
CTTAAAGCACATGACCTTCCTGGGATTTGGCGATGCTGTATCAAATCCTGCTTTCCCAGTCAATCGTGAGGTCTCTCTAGGGCAAAAGGTTTCTTTGTGGGGACTTTCCTGCTGCCCTGAACCGAGTGGTCACTCCTGCCTTTGGGTGTCCAGAGGTCTTCATGTATACCTTTATTCAGCACCCACCACACCACATTATAAGGAAAAGCCCGTCTCTCCCACCAGACTATGAATTGGGGGAACACAGAGACTTGACTTTCTTTATAGATGCAGGACCAAGAGCAGGGCTCAGCTAGAGTAGAGTTTTCGAAACATTCACTGGAAAAAAGAAAAGAATAAAATGGCCTTAACGTAGTTGTCAACTTCGCTGGTGGACAGCAGTGTTAGTCGGTAATTCTGTCAAGGAGACTGAGGCAATGCTGGCCACTTTTCATTGGGTAGGGGAAACTGTGGGACTAGAAGACTTGTTTCAAGTAGAAACTAGGACTCTGGTTGGTCGAGCAGTAACCTGTGAGCTAGTTACGTCTTCTTCTTCATCAAGAAGTCGTTTAACATCAAAGGGAAGTAAAAGTAGGGTGCGCTTCTTGCTGGAGCCCGTGACCCTACAGTGCTGGGAAGGGAGAAAGGTCCACAGAGTAGGCATGGTTATGGAGTTGACAGAGAGGGAAAGAGGAGATGGGCTGAGAGGAAAGCTTCAACCGTTCCCCCCATTTCGAGAGGAAATGATGGAAAACACATCAAGTGGGATTTGATTTGTGCATGGCACTATAGTGACGCTTTGCAACCCCTCCTTTTTCATCTTCTATTAGCCAGGAAAATCTGGCATGAGTTTTTATATCGCTCATTTCTTAGATGAGGAGATGGAATCACTATGACAGGACATGATGGGCCACGGCTCCTACTACCACTGAAAATGAGTCAGGCTGGTGGATTGACACGATCATTTCCCAATTTACAGAGCTACTTCACCTAACACTGAATATCTACTGCCAAGCTATTTCTACCTGACACAAGTGAGATGGAGTTTGGGTAATTTTATCCAATTAATTTGAAAATATTTAAAAATAGTTCAGAATCCAAACTCAACATTATGGTTCAAAGGATCAGATTACACTGATTAAATGAACCTGCAATTACAAACCACTTTTTTAAGGTTGTACTGTAGACATCCATTGTAAGCATAAACATTATTTTGGCCAAAATAGTAGATTCAGGGGTGAGAAACTGAAATTGCATGGCACTCTAATTGCAAGTTGACAGATATCCATAACCAGAGGGAAAGCAATTTAAGAAATGAAGACGACTCTTAGCACTGTTTGGCTCTTCATTTTACCTGAAAGATGGGTGGAAGTGAAAGCCGCATAATGGTTTCCTCTAGAAGATATTTCAAGGTTAACATCAGGCCAGGAATCAGTCACACTACTACCTCAGGAGTAGGTTGCTTCATCATTCTAGTCTTTTAAGGGATGATACCTGCATGGAGGGGAGAATTACCAGAGGCGGCCCAGCCTGTCCTAGGTGGTTGGCAAAAAGCCAAAGCCTCCATACTTTCCTTTACAGCCAAGCCACAAATCTGCTTTCATATTATAGCTGCAAACATCCCACCCAAGAAACGTGTTGGGGGAGGGTTCCAAGAATGCATGGAGCTCCTATTATGTACCACGTTCTTTATCCATGTCTTTTTTTTTTTCTTTCTGAGAAAGAAAGTTTATTGCAAGGCAGCCCAGCAAGGAGACAGGAGGCAAAAACTCAAATCTGTCTCTCCATGTCTTATTTTAACCCTTATTCTGAGGAAATTGAGGCTCAGCTAAGTAGCTTGCCCAAGGTCACACAATCAGTGGAGAGACTTTTCCCCACACTCATGGCTTCCTGATGGAATGCTTTCATCTTTCCAAAACAATTTGTAATGTGTAGCGATATATTGGCCTCACAAAATCTCTGTAATTCTGATCATTCCAGAGTCTAATTAGGGCAGATATGATTTCCATTTTATCAATGGGAAATGGAAGCTCCAGATGTTGTTAGATTTCTTCCAGGACATAAAAATAATAGGGTAAGAGCTTACCTTCCAACTCCCAGAAGGCACTTTCAGTAATTTTAAAGGTAACCTGTTCAAGTATGTGCTTTATATATCTAGATATTCCCCTACTGGGTTTGCTTAAAACAGTAACTTGGATATAACAGTTGAACTACTTGTATGTTATCCATGTTTCCTAGGCCACATCAGAATAAACACTCACAAAAACAAATTCTCTGGCTACACCTCCACCTGCTCTGTGGAAACTCAGGCTCACATCCAATTCCTCCAGAAAGAGCGCTGTCCAAAAGAACTTTTTAAGATGGTGGAAATGTTCTATTGTCTGTATTGTCCAATATGGTAGTCACTAGCTACATGTGGCTACTGATTACTTGAAATGAGGACAGTGCAACTGAAGAACTGAATTTTAAATTTTATTGAATTTTTAATGTGTTTAAATTTAAATAGCCTCACATAGATGGTGGCTACTGTATTGGAAATCCTCAGACAAGGGTATCTGGTTGGTTTGGCTGCCTGGTGATCCCCATTGTCTTCTTCTGCTGTTCTGTCTTGCTGTAGGACCCCTGGATCTCTTTCTTGCTTATAATGTGTGGTTAAGTACATGGATTCTGGAGCCAGACTACCCAGGTTTGAATCCTATCTTTGCCTTATATTAGCTGTGTCGATTTGGGCAATTACTTAAGCTTTTCATTCTTCTGTTTCCTTACTACACTCACCTGTAAAATCAGCACATGACTGAATACATTAATCTATATAAAGTATAACAAATAATGCCTGTCACCTAGTAACCCCTGGACAGTTCATAATTCTCCCTGTGGTCCTAATTTCTCCATGATCTGGCACCTGCTTTCTTTCCAATCTCATCTCTTGCTACTCTGTTCACTTATCAGTATAGTGCCTAGTTATACTGAACTAGTCAAGACTCCATATGTTTGTCAATTTTTTGTACCACTCTGTCTTCTGCCTGTAATGATTTCTACCTTTGTTGTCCCAATCAGCTCCTATTAGTCTTCTACGGCTTAATTCAAATATCCATCCTTTTTGGAAGTCTTCCCTGAATCTCCCAGGCAGAACGAGGTGCCAAACCTTTGCACCCACAAGGCCCAGGAATGTCTATATCACATTGTTTTATATATCCATGAACTCTTGGAGGATAAGAGATGTCTAATTCGTTTTTGTATCTGTAGTGACTGCCATCTGGTAGGTGACTGTGGTAGATGGAATTCTGTACCCTAGGAGAAAAACATGTTCTTAACCTCAATCCATTCCTGTGGGTGTGAACCCATTGCAAATAGGACCTTTTGAAGGTCCTAAAAACATTAAGGTGCGGCCCACCTGAACGAGGGTGGGTCTTAACCCTGCTTCTGGAGGCTTTATGAAGAGAAAGCTGCGGGGAGGAGCCAGGAGCCAGAAGTCAGTGGGAAACTGGAAGAGAAAAGAGAGGACATTGCCATATGCATCGCCATGTGACGGGAAAGCCCAGGAACCCAAGGATTGTTGGCAGTCAGCACCAAAATGCCACTATCTTCAGTTGAGAAAACATTGTCTTGTTGCTGTCTCAATTTTGAACTTCTCCTAGTCTCAAAATCATAAGCCAATAAATTCCTGTTGTTCAAGCCAAACCATTGTGTGGTATTTGTCACAGCAACCTGGAAAACTAAGACAGTGTGGAAGAGAAGAATGGAAAAGCATGTAAAATGAGGACAAAGCTATGACAATGAATTTATTTATGCCCTTACCTTTTCCCCCCTCTTATTGTGACATCAGGCCTTTTTGTTCCTTTATCAATAATGAACAAATGGGGTCCCTGATCAGTTAGGTGCTCTGAGCTCAATCCTACCAGCTCTAAACATTTTCAGGTGATTCTTCTCAGTAAGGCTTTTCCTTCCAGCATTCAAGTACCTTGGATCCAGAGTATCTTAGAAATTATTCAGGACTTAACTATGATATTAACATCCTTTATTGAGAGCACAGTGATACTTGGCACTGTGCTAGGTACTTTTTGGTAATCATGTCATATAACTCTCTGCATTTTCTAGCTGGAAAAATTGAGGTACATAGAGGTTAAATCACTTACCCAAGGCCATACAGCTAGTAAGGGGTGAAGTAACTATTGAAACACAGAAAAACAAAACAAAACAGAAAAACCAATGGAAAGCCAGGCTATTCAGACCTGAGTCTTAATTGCAAATTACTTGCATGCACACTGAAATATAATGCTTCTTCTGGGATTTTACCCCCAATTGATTGCTGATACTCATAAAGCCACTGCCCCTTTTCATGCTGCATTGGCAACCTTATCTTCTCCCAAGAAATATAACTACCTCTAGAAATGTAGTAAGTTCTAGGAAGTGGGTTTTGACCTCTTGTGTACACTTTCACTTTCTCATTTTGGTCCACTGAGGAAGTGAAAATCCCAAATTAGCATGTGAGATGCATTCAAGAAAACTTGACTTGTGTCCTTTATGCATTTTCCCACACAATGAGACCAACTGGTCAAGAAAAATAGGATTAACCTGTGGCCCCATCTGGCCCTCTTTCCTGTGATTCTTTGCTTGCTTCCAGATCTACTTCTGGATAAGAAAAGCATCTAGGGCCATGTCTATTAGAGGAGATTTATTCTTTGTGGCAATACTGTTAGTACTTATAAATCGCACACACTCCTCCTCTGTGATAGTTCCTCAAAAATGTCTGTCTCCTCCATCAACCTGTTACCTAGGGTAGCACCTGGACTTGCACCTTCTTGTGTCCCTGATAATCCCTGGCATAGTGTCTTTCCCCATGTTTAAGCACTTATAAATACTTTTTGAGTAAATTATTGGGTGAAAGATGTAGTTGAAAGGGACACCAATTGGCCATCTCTTTATATACACTATTCTAGAGTTCTGAGAGAAGTATAATCCAAGTTGGGTAGAGGGGATGAATGGCATGGGATGACCGCAATGGATCCAATTTGAGGAGATGTATGGTAGACAGAATAATGACTACCCAAAGATGTCCACATCCTAATCCCCGGAATCTGTGAATACATTGCCTTACGTGGCAACAGGACTTTGCACATATGATTAAATTAAGAATCTTGAGATGGGAGATTATCTGGATTATCTGGGTGGACCCAGCATCATCACAGCATTCCTTCCAGGAGGTAGGAGGCTTAGAGTCAGAGGAGGTGATATAAGGATGGATGGGGGGCTCAGGGAGTCAGAGAGAGATTTGAAGATGTTACGTTGCTGGCTTTGAAGACTGGGGAAGGGACACACACAAGGGATGCCGGTGGCCTCTGGATGCTTGAAAGGCAAGGACATGGATTTTCCCCTAAGATTTCCAAAGGATCCAGCCCTGCTGACACCTTGACTTGAGCCCAGTGAAGGTGATTTCAGACTCCTGACCTCCAGGGCTGTGAGATGATGTTTCTGTTGTCTTAAGCGACAGAGTTTTGGGGCATTTGTTACAGCAGCGAGGGAACCCCAACATAAATGGGAGAGTTCCCCAGGAGAAACTGCAGATAGATGGAGAAAGGGGTTAGCAGAGTTCAACCTTATTCAATGTCTCACCACCCGTCTGTTGCTAATGGTCTGAAGTTTGATCATTAAAGATTGAGTTCTTTTTTTTTGACAATGACTTTCATTTTTTTCTTTTTGGTGGACAGTTCTATGAGTGTCCCCACCCCCCCGTCCCCACTTGTTGTCTGTGTCCATTCGCTGGGTGATCTTCTGTGTCTGTTTCTTGCTTCTCTTCTCATTTTTCTCCTTCAGGCTTCACTGGGATTCCATCCTAGGGACCTCCGATGTGGGAGAGAGGCACCCTGTCACTTGCGCCACCTCAGTTCCTGGTTTCTGGTGCATCTCGCCTTGACTCTTTCCTGCGTCTCTCTTCAGTTGCATCATCTTCTTGTTGCATGGCTCGCTGCATGGCGGCGCAGGCCCAGCTCACCTGCTCGCCTTTTTATTTTACCAGGAGGTCCCAGGGATTGAACCTGGGTCCTCCCATGTGGTAGATGGATGCCCAACCACTTGAGCCACATCTGCTTCCCTAGATTGATTTCTTTGTGCCTTGAAGACATTTATCCCCAGATAGTCTAGAATGTGGAAATTACATAGATAGATGATTCTTCACATAATACTTTGGTCCTTGAAGAAATGGGCACAGTGGAGGTGCCTGGGGAACAGAGAGGAGGTTGGAGGAGCACAAAAGGAAGGCTGGAAGGGAGGTGGGATGTTGAGAAGCAACTTGAGCTGCTTGGTGGTTTTGTGGAAGGTTTTCTCTGCACGTGAATGCACCTCAGAGGGTCCCTTTGTCTCAGCCAACAGTTGGGTGTAGTCATCTGTGTACTCCAGAACCCAGGGTTTTTCTCTAGGAAAAATACTCAGTTCTTTCCAAAATGCCATGAGAACTTTAATGATGGGAATAAATAACAGGTGCTGGGAGCAGCTGCTACTGATGCATGACTCTTCTTCTTTTAAATATGTTTTCTGTTGGAGAATCAAGGGCTTTCAGAAGCATTTTGCTCTGAAATATTCAAGGAATGTTTCTTGCTTTTTCTTATTACACCAACAGTTTGGGTATTTATTAGCTGAATGAAGAGAACTGCAGCCGAACTGGGGTAGTGACAAGTGAGAGGGGAAATTAAAAATCTAAATTACTACCCTCTGCAGTTGCTTTGAAATAGCATTTGGTTCTCCACTGTGTCATTCCAAGTTGAGTTGCTGAACCCTTTACAAAAATAGGTTATTTTGACCCAATTCACTGGAGTCAAGCAGGGACCCAAATATTGATGTAAATTGTACAAATATCACATACAAGCATTTGGGGGTGGAGAGAAGGTTGTTAAAAAGCTATATGTAGCAGAAGGCCTTCACTGGTTGATTATCTCATCTCTTGATCTGCTATCATACGACATTCTTGGGGTGGGGCTGGGGAAGATGTGTCTGTCTTATGAACAAACTATGGCAATCCTGAAGTTCAGGGCCTGCAAATAGCACTGCATAGCGGTTTATTACCTCGCTCACTCAACAAATATTTATTGAGTTCCTTTTTGCTAGGCCCTATGCTTGATGAGCAAAATAAACAGGATTCTTGCGCTCCTGATAGAGCTTTTATGGTCCCTAAGGCAGATGTGAAATGTTGTGTATTCACTGCACAAGAGATAAAATAAGGTCACAGTATTTGCCAGGCTGGAATCTCTATCAGCTGGCACCCCACGACTGCTCTCAACCTTTGAGTCACCCCAATATTAAGAATTCAACTCATTCTTCATTCAACTCACTTCTTTGCAACCCCTGAAAAGTTTGAATTAAATCAATGAGCTATTTCTGAATTTGATGATTGTGAACCCTCTTTTTCACTACGTACTTGTATCTATACCGAGTTATATTCAGGTATAGGAACTCAAAATACTCTCATTGTTAGGCTTGGCTCTTTAAAACATTTTATAATAACAGGCATTGTGTGCTCACAATGTGTTCTAACTTGTGGAGAATAAATCTGTTTAGTGCCTTGAGGTTAAATGGTGGTAACAGATATATTTAAGATAAAAAAAGAGAATGCTACCTTCAACAACTAAGACTTTGTTTATCCCTGATGTCATCAAAGCATTAGATACGATTCCTTTGTCTATCATATCAAGTTGGGTTTCAGAGAATGAATTTTTTTCACCTGTTCTTTTCCTTAACAAGTTCTCCCAAGCTAGGGCATAAGTTGATTTCTATATTGTAGTGATAACGACTGATAATCTTTGTCTTTGGATCATATCCACAGGCTTCTTGATGTGAGAGAATGAGTCTGGGCTTGTACCTTTTCCTGCTGTTTATCACCTCATAGGGAAATGGGAAATAATCTAATGATTTCAAGCAACAAACTCTTGGACTACTATTAAGGAAACGTTATTTGGGGGCCAAAGAGCCCCGGCTAATTGCTCCACTTTCCCATTTCACTTAGCCTGCTCTGGCTCCTGGGGGACTGAGCATACAGGGCGGCTTACTGGAAGGCAAGCCCTCCTTCCGGGACTCCGCATGCAGATACCGTAGTCGTAGAAGCTGAAGAGTGTTTGATGCTTCCGTTACCTACCTCTCTTCCTCCAACTGTGGCTTGCTTAGGCAGGCAAGAGGTTGCTGGATTTGTTCATCCCTTGGGTGGATTACAAAGACTGAGGGAAAAGAGGGCTGTTTTGGATGGGACCTTTAGCAAGATTAGCATCTTTATCTAGAGTGTGGCTGCTGTGCCATAGAACTAGGTGGAACTTTCTGTCCTTGTTGGGAACTTTCGTTATCATTGACGAAATGAATTTTTCAAAAGCTTATCTGTTCTAGTTTTCTTCTTCGGTGAGTGTTTTCTGAGAACCCATTTGTTCAAAGCACCCAGGGAATAGAAATGGAAGTATAGAACAGCATTCCTGCCTCTGAGAAGTGTATAGTTTCGCTGAAAAGACGAGATATAAAAGCCATACGTGGAGGGAGCTTGTGGCTCAAGCGGTTGAGTGCCTGCTTCCCATATGGGAGGTCCCGGGTTTGGTCTCTGGTACCTCCTAATAACAAACAAGCAAACTAAAGAAAAAACCAACTCAGGGGAGCTGATGTGGCTCAGTGGTTGAGCGCTGGCTTCTGAGGTCTGGGGTTCAATCCCTGGCCCCAGTACCTCAAAAAAAAAGCTATCCATGGAACTACACAAAAATTCCAAGGCCATGTCTATTAGCAGAGGCATGATGTTGAAGACTAGATGTCACATATTAAGGAATCCTGGAATTATGGGAAACTCCTAAGCTTAGGGGGATTGGTATCAGGCCTGGCTAAAAATCCTATCCGTAAGCATGCTAACTAGAGGGGAACTATCCCCATGTACCAGATAGGAGGACATGAAACAGAAGAGTTCGAGCTAGCATTCAGTCTCAGGTTTCCCTGGTCTCCAACCCTTTTTGTCTCTCAAGGCCATATCTAGGCAGTAGAAAAAATAGAGAAAATCACCTTTCTTTTGGTCTAGAAAAATCCATTCCACAGTTTCACCATCCCTTACTGACAAACAGAATTTTTAAATCCCTTTATCTGGAGACAAACAGAAAGTGTGTGCTTGTGGAGAATAATTTGAGCTGATATTCTTGCCAGCTGTTAAGGGACACATGCGAAAAAAAAAAAAAAATGCTGGTGACATCTGGTCAGCATTGATATTTTTTGACAGAAGTATTTTTTTTTCCCCTGGGGGTGGGGAATGTTTTCCGAGAAATCACATCTCAGTGTCCCTAGTCCCCTGGTCCCACAGCCCCTTCAGTCTGCCACACCCCCCCCTTTGACCTCTTTGGAAAAAAAAAGTGATCATATATTGACCAAAGCAATTGTAACCAAAACTGCAGCCACATAATCAGGCTGATAACATCACATCAGCTGGAATTAAACAATGGTTGAGCAGTTGCTTTCACACTGTAAGCTTTCAACTTTAACTTTTTTCCCCTAAGCCAGACAATGAAGTTTTTTTTTTTTTGCTGAGATGGAAAATATTGGGGGACAGGGGTCAAAGTCCTCCTTTTGTTCCTCCATCCTGTGTGTTGTTTATCTATGCCCCCTACCCCCATTGCCCCATTTCTTCCTCCACCTCTTCTCTCCCTAACAATTTATGTTTGGGGGATCTAGGCTTTTTTTTTCTTTTTTAAGTGACTAACATCAACTAAATGCCACTAATTAACACCCTGAATGTGTCCAGTCTTTTTATTCCCCTGAAAAGGGAAGTTTAGGTGAGTGCATGGTTTCGAAACGGGCTAGACCTCTTCTGGGAGGAGCCAAAGCTGCTCATATATCCCTTCTCCCTCCTGATTTACTTGCAAGAAGCCGTCCCTGATGCCACTGACGAGATGTGGCTGTCCCGCCACATGAGCCCCTGGCTGTCCCCCTCTCCTAAATGCCCATGCTCTGTCTGCTTTAGGAATTGGTACGTGAGCTTATTTTCATCTGCTCTAAGAAAGCAAGCTCATTGTGGGCAGAGACTAAGCTTCATTCATCTTTGTGTTCCAAGTATCCATGCCTTTCATTTTACAGCTGGGAAAACTGAGATGAAGTCCTACTATTCTTTAAAGTTCTTGACATTCTAAATTCATTTGATCAGGTCCCCTGATTACAGTTAAAAAATTTTTTTTTTATTTCTTTAGGAGATATCAGAGGTTGAACCCAGGACCTTGTACATGGGAAGCAGGCACTCAACCACTTGAGCTACATCTACTCCCCCCTAATTACAGTTTTATCATAGTCACCTTGATAATAGTTACTTAACTCTGCCTTTTCAGGCTGTGGGGGCTGAGTTAAGAATGAACCTTGCAGGATGCAGATGTGGCTCAAGCAGTTGAGCACCCGCCTCCCACAAGGGAGGTCCCAGGTTTGGTTCCCGGTGCCTCCTAAAGAAGACAAACAAATAATGAGCAGACAACAAGCAGATATCAAGCAAAAACAATGAGCAGACAACGAGCAAAAACAACGAGCAGACAACAAGCAAAAACAATGAGCAGAAACAACAAGCAGACAATGAACAAAAACAAAACAACAACAAAAAAACGAACAGGGAGCCGGATGTGGCCCAAGCAGTTGAGCACCCGCTTCCCACATGAGAGGTCCTGGTTTGGTTCCCAGTGCCTCCTAAAGAAAAAACAAGCAGAAAACGAGCAGACAATGAGCAAAACCAACTAGCAAAAACAATGAGCGGCCAATGAGCAAAAGCAATGAGAAAAAACCACAACAACCAACCAGCGAAAACAATGAGCAAACCGAGGAAAGAGTCATCTTGGCGGCAGGGGTGCGGTGGGGGCGTGGAATGAAGCTTGCTCATCTTTGTATGCCCTGTAGCAACAAGCATAGTGCCTCACAATAGTAGGTGCTCAATAAACGTTTGTTAAATCGAATTACTTCTGCCTCCTCTCTTTAGGGCCTTTCCACGGAAGTGCATACAGTCCATTCAGTAGATAAGTCCCAGAATGGAAACACAGGAAAAAAAAGTTCTTTCCTGGGGTCAGCAAAGGACAGGAAAAGAGTTGGCAATTACTTAAACAAACAGTATACAGGGAAGCAAAAATCGCCACACAAACACAGTTTCAAAGTCCTGATTTTAAGGGAAGGGGAATAATTTTAAAAAAAGAATGAATGAAAGAAAACAACTTATCCCTATGTTCTACCTTTAGAAGCAGGGAATTGTCTGACAACTGAGTAGTTGTTCACATGATACTGCTCAGAAAATAAAATTCCTAGGGTCATTTAGCTATGGTTTTGATAGTAAGGGAAGTGAACAGCAAGGTTTGGCTCACTTCCTCATCTGAGTGTCTCCCTCCAAGTGGCCTTGGGTGATTGACACTTCACTTTCGCTCCGTCACCTCTACCCTCTGGTGTGACAACCCAGGCATGTTCTAAGTCTTGGTCTTTGTGGACAAGTATGTGTAAATCGGGTCCTCTCCTTTGGAAATTCCATAGACCCCCTAAAAGTGTCCTAATAATTAAGTTCAGAAAAATAAAAGTTATGTGTGTGTGTGTGTGTGTGTATGTACATGAAGGAGTGCTCTGTGGTTTGGGTCAGAGCACTGAAAAAAAAAATCCCAGTCCTTCCTCATAACTGAGTACAGAGAAAAATAGAATAATAGAATGCAGAGTGTTAGAGCCTCAAGGAACCTTAGGAACGTACGAAGTAGCTGAGACCCAGAGAAGTTAAGCGTGCCAACGCAAACCCAGGTTTTCTAACTATCCATCCAGGATTTGTTTTTCCTGTTGAGAATAAGTTACTATAAATGGTAAAGAAATTCGCGTAAAAACTGGGCTTCTCTTGCCACGATTGCTGCGACTATTACAACTGCCATCGAGAAAACTAGCTACTGCTGCTGGGCACTTGTGTATCAGGTTAAGAGCTCGAGAATCAAGGTGAGGAATTTGAGAATTTGAGCAAGATCAGCGAATTAACTTTTTGAAGGTTTAGGCCTCTTTCCAAACTGCATATGACTGGAGACTTTAGCAAGAAGGACGCGCTGCCTTCCCAGGTTCCCCTTGGTGGACCTAGGGGCGTAAAGAATGACCCACTTTCACAGAGTTCTTTGGTCACCATTTAACTGGCTTTTCTCCATTCCTTGTTCCGATCTAGAGCGGAGACCGTTGACTGATCCAAACTTGTAGAGCTTGAATTCATCTAGGATTTACAGCTTCCAGGCGACAGAGCAGAGGTGGATTAAACACATCGGTATTTGTTGATTCCACGTGGGCTCTTTCCATGGGCTTGCTGGGCGCTTTCTGGATTCAGAATAGTCCTGTGTAGGTAGAACTTGACTATCCAGCCATGGTGCTAATATTAAATAGGATAACAAGAGTAATACGTTTATTTGCTTTGTCTTCTATAAATACATGTATTTTATCTCATTCATCTCAATAAAACCAGAGTCTCCAAATTCTGAAAGAGGCATAGTAGGGGAGGTAGAGCGACCACAAAATATATGTTTAAAGATCTACTTTCAGGAAGACTTGAATGAGTGAATCTTTGGAAGAAGGCACGGACAAAAATGTTTGCATATTTTGTGTTTATAATGGTCATTCTGGAAAGAGTTGCCATCTTATGAATGACATATATCTGAAAAGACAAATACGGTTCTGAATTATACATCACATGCTATTCAACTTGGGTAAAGTGGGGCATGTGGGCCAACTATCTAACAAGGGAATTCCAGGTTGCAAATCTTTAAGTTTAGAGCAGATGAAAAGGAATCAATTTCCTAAGTGGCTTTAGCTAGGCGTTATATTTGTATTATACAACATTTATTTTCTATTGCTATGCTGTGCTTGGAAAGGACTGGTCCTCAATCAGGAAAGGCATATGCTAAATATTCTAAATAGGGCGAGTTCCTGGTGCCTCTGAAACTACATCTTCCTGTGCAGCTGCCTTTGGCCCTTCACACTGTCACACAAGCAAGGTTGTACACAGCCTTGGTTTGGAGCCATCACTTAGTACTACCAAGACGGGGAAACCTCGGACTCTTCTTTGCTGTAAAATATCATTTGAGTTTTAAATTCCAAATTGGTAAAGCCATGTTACAGAAAGTTTGGAAAAGCAAAACTGCCCAGTCCAAGCATTCTTAACAATTGCTATTTGCTATGTTTTCTTGCATTTCTTTTTCCAAAGTTGTAATCATAGACCATGAACAATTTTTACATCCTGTTTTTGTTTTTTTTTTAAACCCGATGTTAGGTTTTAACAATTTCTATGTTGCTACATGGTCTTCAAAACCATCATTTTAAAAAGCTGCTTAATATTCAATGGGCATTTAATTTATTTTGGACATCTTTACTGCTATAAGTGACATTGTGACCAAGAACTTCAGACACATAAGTCCTCTCATGCCATGTTAATTACAGGGTCAAAGGGCATGGACGTGATTTTGTTTCTTAAAACATATCGCCAAATCTCTTCCCCAAAACGTTGAACTACTTGCAATGCCACCAACATATGAGAACACCAGTTTCACCAAAATGTATCATTCATATTTTGGTAACAAAATAGGTAAACCATTCTCTTAGTTACTATACTTATTTGACCATGAGCAAGTTTGGCCATTTTCTCATTAAGAGTTCCAATTTTCCCTATCTTTTGCATTGTTATATAATAGAATATTAAAGGTTTTCTTATCAGTTTGTTTGCCTCCATTACATAATAAATAATTCCTTTTTCAGCGTTGCTATAGAGCTTCTAGCCTCACTAGGGCCATTCGGAATTCTCAATCTTTTCATCACCAGAGATCTTTTTTTTATTGTTTTCCCTCTAGAGCCTGTGCTTATTTTTACTTTAATATATTTTACCACTTTGTTGATCAAAGACATATTTAATTGCCAAAGAGAGCAGCTGTTGAGTGTTAGATGACCGGAGTACCAGTCTGATTTGATAGAATTCCAGCCCAAAGTAAAAATACTTGTTAAGCTAATCTGTGCAGACTTGGCACGGGTAAATGCACTCTTATCCTTCTTCCTTTAGGCAGCTAGGATGATGGTTTGGGACTCACCACGAGAGCATCCCGTTTTCTCTAGGTTGGGAGCCACTGACCCGGTGATATACTCACACCACCTGAATGCACATACCAACAACTCAGAATTCATCCTCTACCTGAATTTACTTAGGGGGTGACGTGAGATTGCGCTGGTGATGCTTCAAAAATTTCCAGGGTGGTTGAGAGCATGGCAAAGGAGAAGACTTCTATTCTTCTGTCTTCACTCAGACATTCCTTTGCGATTTCCTTATCTTTTTCCCCAAACTTAGATAGTGGTCTAAGGCTCTTGGCCAGGAAAGACCTTTACATGATTCAGACAAGTTGCCTGGGGATTTACTTCCTTCTTTGTGCTTTATCTGTAATTAAAAGAATTTCAACAATTAATGTGCATCAGAAATATACTATAAATGCTTTAAACTTTTTGTGTGTGTGTTTGAAGCAGGTGATTTGCTTATAGAGGTTATAATGACCGCAGGGCTTAGGGCATTTTTTTTTCTCCCCTAAGACTTTCTCTTTTTTTCTACCAGTGGCTAACCGAGCAAGCCACTAATGGTGAGATGGCATGAAATTATGTCTCATTTCTCTTGAGTGGTGACCAGTTTTCTGCAGCAGAATAAGATGGTGGGGACTATGGAAACCTCTTTGGTTTTGTGATATTCACTTAAGGCCTTATCCACAATAATTAGAGTGGTTTTGTTTGTTAGTTTGTTTTTTTATTTTAGGAGGCACTGGGGATTGAACCCGGGACCTCGTACATGGGAAGCAGGTGCTCAGCCACTGAGCCACACCTGCTCCCCACTAAAGGGTTTATTTCGCTTAGGTTTTGGACCCATATCCACGAGAACCCAGGCTTTTAAAGACAGCGGTGGCAGAAGCGGGCTTCTGGTGTGTGTCTTGCAGTGGGAGTGGGGAGTGAGGAGTGGGGCAGCCTCTAGGGCTGGGCATACCAGCGTTTGGAGCATGACTCTATTTTTAGCCCTGGCACCTTAGTTATTTAAATTCTCTGAACCTCGGTTGCCCACTTTGAAAAGTAGGGATAATGATTGTTACTTTACAGTGTTGCTGTGAAGTTTAAACGAAATAGATAAATGTTATATATATGTAATATATATATGTACTTAGTAGAGACACATTTAATGCTCAGTAATTACATTTCTTCTCACTGGCCTCTACTGAGTCAAATTCTACCTATTTTTCCAGGCTCAGACCAAATCTCAAGTGGTACATAAGCTTACGGGAAAGCTTTCTGACATCCGGGGCAGAAATTCTCTCTACCATGACTAAAATCTTGTGGTAGTTATAGTCCATTCTATATTGTAAGTTGGCAATAATTGCATTTAACCTTATATTCCTGCATGTAGTTTATGCATTTGTGCCCAACATGATGATCAACTCTTTGAGGGCAGGTGCCAGGCTTTATACTTCTCGGACTAGTTTATAACATTTAATATAGTAGCTAGTGCTCCAGTCGATACTTGGGAATTGATTCACTGGTGTGAACAAATAATGATAATTCATTTTTAAAGCAGCTGCCTTTGAGAAGGGGAAGATGTCACACATCCGTCAATACAACACCAAATTTGTTGGCCTTTTTACCCTGCCTGAATTCTAGATGAAAATCTAGGAACTATATGAGGTTCAAATCAGAACGTAAACTACGATCTACGCTTAGTGGCAATGCTCCAATACGTGTTCATCGATTGTAACAAATGTACCACACTGAGGAAGGATGTTGTTAATGTGGGAAAGTGTGAGAGGGGTAAGGAGTGGGGTATATGGGGATCCCCTCTGTTTTTTACATAGCATTTATGCAATCTAAAATGTTTTTTTTTTTTTAAGTTTTTACAAAGAAATAAAACACTTTTTTTTCAATGCTCTAATGTTTTAAATTACAGTGTACTAAATAAACATTCATTTTACTGTTCTTTTTTCATTTCCCTATATATTTATAACTGACAGTAAGAGAGTTTTTAATGTTCTGACAAACAATTTTAATGGTCACAAGACAATCATAATTTTTTACATTGATTATTAAGATTGCTTTGCATGGTTTTTTTTATGGTTCTGCTCGACTGTGCAAAGTGAAGACTGCCTGTATTTAAACTTTTCAATACCAAATAGTTTTTTTTCCTAATCCCCTTTCAGCCACTTTCTTATGAAAATTATTTAACTTTCAGGTGCCTCAGTTTCCTCACCTGTAAAATGGGACAATAATAGTAACTACTGGGGGGTGGATGTGGCTCAAATGGTTGGGCATCTGTCTCCCATATGGAGGAACTTGGGTTCGATCCCCAGGACCTCCCGGTAAAAATTAGAAAAAAAAAAGAAAAATATAGAAGGCACATGGGCCACCAGGCCCTATGTGAGGGTGCACCATCAGGCCCCGCAAGTGGGTGAGCCCCCCAGGCCCCATGTGTGGGTGTGCTGCCAGCCCTTGTGAGTGGGTGCGCCGCCAGGCCCCGCGAGCCGTGCAGCAAGATGATGACATAACAGGAGAGTGACACAAGGGAGAGCCAAGACGAGACGCACCAAAAAACCAGGAACTAAGGTGGCACAGGCAGTAGGACGCCTCTCTCCCACATCGGAGGTTCCCAGGATCGAATCCCAGTGAAGACAGGAGGAGAAGGATGAGAAGAGAGGGCAGGAAACGGACACAAAGAGTTGCCCTGCGAATGGACACAAAAACAGCAAAAAAATGGGGGGAGGGGGCAGTTAAAAATGGATAAAAAGTTAATAAATATATAAATAAATCCTTAAAAAATAAAAATAGTAACTACTTCACTGGTTGTGAAGATATACCAAGTTATTAATGCATGTTAAGTACTCAGCAGAGTGAATGGCAGAAATACAAGTCAATGAATGTTGCTTGCTATTTTATTTACAGATCTGGACCAGTGAGGGGTAGAAGATACCCCTCATTTTTAAAAATGTATTTTAAAAGAGGTGCTCTCCTGAACGCTTGTCATAGCCGATTCTGAAGTTAGGGTTTTGTTGTGACAGCATTGAACCAAAAAAAAGAAATTCTGCTTTGACTTGGTCGTGCTTTGGCCCAGAGTTTCATTTCTGCTGCCCCGTGCTGAACCAGGCCTCTGGTTTGTGTCAGCCCACCGAAGGCTCCACACTTGCCATTTGGCGCTGGCGCGGACGGGAGCAGCTAGGTGAACTGAGCTAGGGCTTTTGTGACTATGAAGCCACCCCAGATGAACACTACAATTATTTGTAGATAAAAGTCTGATGACTTTCAAGGGTAACTTTCAAGAAAAAATTGTGTCCCTGCTGAGCCACCGGTAAGGAACCTGGATGAATGGTGGAAGGTCTCGTCTTGTGCAAATTTTTCCATGAAGAGAAACAGAAAGGAGAAAGAAAGGAAAGAGAAGAGGGGAAGAGAAGGAGAGAAGAATTAGAAAAACAAGTTGTGTCTTTTATTTCCAGTCTTTCTCTTTGAAACCAATGCTCCTTGGGCAGGGTGAGCCCTTGGGTTGCCAGAAATTTTCGTGACTTCTACTAGCGATTCTAGAATAGGTTTCACAATCATAACTTACACTTTGTCTTTCTTCCAACATGTTTAAAATATGCAAAGATTATATTACATCAATCTTTATAATGTTCAGTGGTATAGTCAGGTAATAGATATTATTTTCTTAACTTTATTTGAAAGGAAGTGAATGAGGAGAATTAACGGAAGATATTCTCTAGCAGCATCGGTTTTACTTGGGCGCTTCTTCTCACTGAATTAGAATCTGCATTTTAACAAAATCTCCCTGAGAAGCACTGCTTAAGGGCCCCAATGCTAGAAACAACATGTTTCTCTCAGAAGGACAGGGAATGACTTGCCAGGTTATAGTTTTTGTTGTTGTTGTTGTTTGTTTTTTGAGGTACCGGGGCCAGGGATTGAACCCAGGACCTCGTATGCGAGAAGCCGGTGCTTAACCATTGAGCCACATCTGTTCCCTTGAGTTGGTTTTTCCATTCGTTTGCTTGTTTGTTTTTTTGTTTTTAGGAGGCACCAGGGACCGAACCTGGGACCTCCCATGTGGGAAGCAGGCGCTCAACAGCTTGAGCCACATCTGCTCCGGTAGTTGTAGAGCTTTTGTTGACTAAATTCAGTACCCCAGAAACGATTTTATTTGAGATTCATTTTCTCGCCTTCTTCGGGTTAGACTTTACCTTCTCCTGGTGGCCTGGTTAGTGAGAAATTACTCTCTTTTGGAGGCAGCAGACTCACCTTCATTATCATCACAACCATTGCCAGGGCCATGTCCCTCACCACCAATACAAGCTTTCAGCTATAGGGCAAGACATTATCCGATGAGAGTATGATAATATCTCATTATTTGTTTGTCTGATCTCAGACAAACAATCTGACATGGACAAAAATGTATTATCAACTGAAGAAAAAGCACAAACAGAAGCCACCCTGAAACTAACTCTTATGAAATAATACTGCAAGACAAACTCAGGATGTGATATTGGTGTGGAAGCCAATGAAGGAAATAGAGTGTCATGGTTGTTTAGTGGGATATTCTGGACAATGATAACCTTTGTTTAAATGATCTTTTGGTAAGTGGATGTGGCTCAAGCAGTTGAGCGCCTGCTTCCCATGTGAGAGGTCCTGGGTTTGGTTCCCAGTGCCTCCAAAAAACAAACAACAAGCAAACAAATGAAGAAACCAACTCAGATTAGCTAATGTAGCTCAGTGGTTGAGCGCCAGCTTCCCACACATGAGGTCCCGAGTTCAATCCTTGGCCCCTGCACCTAAAAAAATATTTAAAAAAGACCTTCTTCCTGTAATTATTCCACAGAATGCATCTTACAGTAAATGGTATATTCATGAGCTCCTAGAATGGTATAAGTGAGAGGGATGGACAGTAGCTCAAAGTGCCTTCCTGATGCTATGCTAACCTATCAAAACAATTCCTTATGGGTATTGATAATGAAGGAAAATTCATTTTTGGTTTATTATTTTAGACAAGTCAGCAAACCTCACAAAGTTCAATTTTCCAAAGGAAAATGAGAAACCTTTACCAACTCCAATATCTACCGAACTGGACGTCAAAAATTTACATGAGGTTACAGAGTACCATTTGCAGAGTGGTAGAATCCATGCAAAACACATGCATCAATGAAATAAGAGTATCAATTCTTGATTCCTGGTGAAATTGAGAAAGTGCAAATACTGTCACTGGTTAAAAGAATTCCTTTGTTCATTTTCCTGGCACAAGGCACCTTTTAATCATATGCATGATCATATGTATAAATAAGGCTTTCTCTATTTTCAGATGACTATTATGAGTTCTAGAGAGAGTTCAGTCTCCCACAGAAAGTGTTTCCCACATAATGAGTAGATTTCAAACTCCTTTATAGCTTTATGGCACCAAGACATAATAATCTACAAGAGCAAATTCCACATGACATTTTAAGTTGCTGGGTATGACCTATGGCACCAAAGCTCTGCAAGTGACAGAACTCTACTTCCTACCCCTCTGTCCCTGGCTGCCCATTCCCATGGAAGTGAGAGTGATCGGAAACAGGTATTGAACTTTGCAGTCCTCTGGTGGGGCCACACAGTTACTCAGAAGTGTGCTGGGCTTGAGGAGCTGTGTGCATTGTGCTGTCAGGACAATACACCCTTACAATTAGTTGAATTTCACTGTGTTTGAGATATAAGCTGACAGGCAGCCACACAAAACCTCCCTGCAGCCAGGCTCCTGCTGAGCTCCACAGAGGAAAATGATTTTTAAAGTGAAAAGCCTTACTCAACCTTGAGAAGACTTTAAATATGGAGACAGGCCCTTATTTGCCTCTGGGGTATCAGAAGAGGGGAAAGGCAGGGGGTTGGGGCTTGATGACTCTTGGCAATGGCTTCATTTGAATTCTACATAAAATATCTCTTATTCGGAAAGGCACTCAAATCCCATGCAATCCACATGGCCTTTGGTCAATCTGATGTCACTAACATAAG
>JAQZBX010024096.1:0-30390 GCA_029593785.1 Cabassous unicinctus
AAAAAAAAAAAAAAGAATAGGCAGGAGAGAGAAATTGGCCATCAGAGTAAATTCACCAACATATTCAGATACCTAGACATCAGCAAAATAATTACAAGTCTCACTAAGAAACAGGAAGAGATGACCCAGCCAAAGGAACAAACCAAATATTCTGAAGAGATATATGATTTAAGACAATTAATCAATGATAATCACACAACTCTCATAAATCAATTTAAAGAATTAAAAGAAAATATGACTAAAGGGATAAAGGATATTAAGAAGACACTGGGTGAGAAAAAAGAACAATTTGAAAGCCTGAAAAGAAAAGTAACAGACTTTATGGGAATGAAAGACATGATGGGTGAGATTTAAAAAAAAAAAAAAAAATTAGAGGCACATAAGAGCAGATTTGAATTTCTCGAAGACAGAATTAGTGATTTCAAGGGCAGAACATCTGAACTGAAAGAGAACAGGAGAACAGAAGGAGAAGAGAATGGAAAAAATGGAACAGCGTCTCAGGGAATTGAATGACAATGTGAAACACACAAACATACGCATTATCAGTGTCTCAAAAGGAGAAGAGAATGAAAAAAGGACAGAAAGTATACTTGAAGAAATAATGACCAAAAACTTCCCAACCCTTATGAAAGACATAAATATCAATATCCAAGAAGGACAACACTCACCAAACAGAATAAATCTGAATAGGTTTACCCTGAGACACCTACTACTCAGAATGACAAATATCAGAGATAAAGAGAGCATTCTGAAAGTAGCAAGAGAAAAGCAAAGCATCACATAAAAAGAAACTTCAATAAGATAAGTGCCAACCTCTCATCAGAAACCATGGAGGAGAGAAGAAAGTGGTATGATATATTTAAGGTACTGAAAGAGAAAAACTGCCAGCCAAGAATTCCGTATCTAGCAAAGCTGTCCTTAAAAATGAGGGAGAGTTCAAAGTCTTCACAGACAAACAAAAACTGAAAGAATATGCCACCAAAATACCAGAATTACAAGAGATACTAAAGGGAGTGCTGCAGCATAAAAGGAAAAAACGAGGGAGAGAGACTTGGAGAAGAATGTTGAAATGAAGATTATTAGCAAGGGTAATAAGACAGACAACAGTGTGCTATGACAACAGAAAGCCAAAGGACAAAATGGATAAAGTAAATAATTATAGTGATAACACTGAATGTTAATGACTTGAACTCCCCAATCAGAAGACTTAGACTGACAGAATGGATTAAAAAACATATGGGCCATCTATACACTGTCTACAAGAGACTTACTCAGATGTAAAAACACAACCAGGTTAAAAGTGAAAGGTTGGAAAAAGATATTCCATGCAAATAATAACCAAAAAAAAAAAAAAAAAAAAAAAAAAAAAAAAAAAAAAAAAAAAAAGAGCTAGAGTAGCAATATTAATATTGGAAAAAATAGATTTTAAATTCAAAACTGTTATAAGGGATGAAGAAAGTCATTACATATTCTTAAAAGGAGCAATTCACCAAAAAGAAATAACTATTGCGAATATTCTTGTTCTAGTTTATAGATGTTCATGTATGAATGATATACTTCAATAAATCGTTTGAAAAAAAAGAAATAACTATACTAAATATTTATGCACCTAACCTGAGTGCTTCAAGATACATACACACACTGGCAAAGCAGAAAGGAGAAGTAGATGTCTCTACAATAATACTTGGAGACTTCAATACACTACTCTCAGTATTGGATAGAACATCTGGACAGAGGATAAATAAAGAAACAGAGAGCTTGAATAATATGATAAATGAAATAGACTTAACAGACATCTATAGAGCATTGCACCCCAAAACAGCAGGACAAACATTCTTTTCAAGTGCTCATGGATCCTTCTCCAAGACAGACCATATGTTGGGCCACGAGACAAGTCTCAATAAATTTTAAAGGATTGAAATTATACAAAACACTTTCTCTGATCATATCGGAATAAAGCTCAAAATCAATAATAGATGGAAAAGGGGAAAAAACATACATATATGGAGATAAAACAACATACTCTTAAATAATCAGTGGGTCAAATAATAAATTGCAAGAGAATTCAGTAAATATCTTGAGACAAATGAAAATTAGAACACAGCATATCAAAACCATTGGTACACGGCAGAGAAGAGAGGTGGAGTTTTCATCCTGGAGACCGGGACATAAACACATAGAAAAGCAGACGCGTGAGGAAGGAGAGCCATCTCCATTAAACACAGGCAGAGATCTCGGGGAGAGAAACAGAGCCATTCACCTGATATTCTACAGCTGGCCTTGTGGAGAAAGCAGAGCATCTGAGCCCAGAGAAATGAGCCCTGGGAAGAGAGGAACCCAGGAAGCCTGAACCCTGGTAGACAGCAGCCATCCTGTTCCAACACATGGCAATAGACTTTGGTGAGGGAAGTAACTTAAGCTTCATGGTCTAGTAACTGTAAACTTCTACTACAAATAAATACCCTTTATAAAAACCAACCAATTTCTACCTCCCCAGGGTAGTTAAAAGAACCAGGACTTTAGAGTACTTCCCTGGAAGAAATATCTTTGTTACCTTCTCTTGCTACCATTAATACTAATCATTACCTTAATGTTGAATGCTTAGTAGTTTTTAGTTTTTCATTGTTATCTGACAGAACATTCCTGTGACATAGATTGAATTTGTGTTATTATCCCTCTTTTAAAGGTGAAGAAACTGAAGATCAGGGATATTAAATTACTTGATTGGGAAGCGGGTGTGGCTCAGTGGATAGAGCCCCCGTTTACCATATGGGAGGCCCGGGTTCGCGTCCCGGGGCCTCCTTGTGAGGGCACGCCGGCCTGGGCTGATGCAGCAACCTCACGGCAGGAAGCGGGTGTGGCGCAATGGATAGAGCACCCGTTTACCATGTGTGAGGCCCCGGGTTCGCTTCCCAGCCCTCATCGGCTCACGCGGCGCCTTGGGCTGATGCGGCAAGACCTCACAGCAAGGGGGAGATAAGCAGACACAGAGAAGACATGCAGCGAATGGACACAGCAGCACAAGCAGCAAGGGGGGGATAAATAAATAAAATAAATAAATCTTTTAAAATAAATAAATAAATAAATTACTTGATTAATACCCAGTGGTATGTGGGTAAATGTTTAGCAAGTTTTCTGGGGGAAAGGAGGTGAGGAAGCCCTCCTTACAGCATTTAACAATGTCCATGGTGTAAATACTCCCACAATGACAAAATTCAAGCTACCAACATGGTGCCACTAAACATGGAGTGGGAAAGAGAAGTGTACAATTGGCCCTCATGAGCCAGTATGAGCCAGCTCCAGCACATCACTATATGATAAAGATGATTTGTGGAAAGGAGATAGCAAATGGTGTTTTTGAGCACCTGTTAAGTATTGGATAAACTAGAAGGTGCTTCACCAACATTATCTTATTTAATCATGATAATAAACTTTCAAGGTAGGTACTCATTATCTCTGTTTTACAACTGTGGAAAATAAGATATAGGCTAAGTAACTTACCCAAGATTGCCTACTAATATGTGCTGTGATATCTCAGCTAAACCAGTGGCAAATCCTCCCTCCTTCGTTACTTTTCAACTCTCTACCTAGGTATTTGGGTCTTCATTCCTGGGCTTGATAAAAGTCCTACTTTTACTGGTCTTTGTTTCCATAATCACTTTCTTCAGGCTCTGTCCCAAGGCCAAGGTCGCACCAGACTGTCTCATCCAGGTTTCCTACAGCTTCACACCAGGAAATTTTACGTTTCTTCTAGTTCCTACAGAATGGAAGAGAGTTGGCAAGGGTGAGGAGCAAATACCAGTGTGTGTGTGGTGGTTTGAGCTCTAAGGCATCCCTCTGCAGGCCTGGGGTCCACAGTCAGTGTGAGTGTGGGCATTAAACTTATGGAATAAGACAATATCAGCAGCATGCCTAGGATGTGAATGGGGAGACTCATCAGGATGACACAGGCTTATATTTCATTGCTAATTCATTTCCAGTGGCCTCAGCTAACAGCCAAGGGTGAGTATACAGGAAAGATGTTCCGGGAAAAAAAAAAAAAAAAAACTAAACAAAGCTGACAGGTGTGGGAGGCAAGAGACTATTTTTTAAAGCAAAATCTCAGTTTCAAAATCTGTTTATTAGTCCCTCTGGTAGACAATAGTTTCTTTTAGCATGTAAGGGAACAATTGGCTACTTTCTTCCACCTGAACATAAAACAGGAGTTATCAATCTTTGTCTTCTTTCTCCTTACAGTGTCAGAGACAATAGTACCTACCAGTGATTGAGTGGTATGATACTACTTATGATTTATATACATGCCCCTATTTCTTACAACAACCCTACAAGGTTCACCCCTGTTTTAACCTTGGGAAGAGGGCACAGACATGTAAGTAACTTGCAGAAAAGACTCTTGGCTGATAAGTAGTAAAGCTGGCATTTGAATCTTGGTCTGCCTAACTTCCAAGCACATAGTGTCTCTGCCATACCATCCTGAAGCACAGTGACCACACCAAAGCTCTGCTCACTCAACAACCTCTCCTGGGCCCCTTCTCTCCTTTTGTTTCTATTGTTCCTTGATTTCCTTGCTTGGTTGGTCTATTTGATGCCAATCTCGGTCTGAAAGCTGGGCAAGAAGCATCTGGCATGTGGGAAGACTGATAATTAAGAGACACTTTCCACCTCTCCTGTGTTCTCTCTGGTTAGACAAACAGCAGCTAATGAAGCTGACTGACGTCAAAGTTACAGTCCTTGTGGGAGGGTGTGCTGCTCACACACCCATTTCTTAGGTCAGCTGGGCAAACAGAGGACTAGGGAAAAGAACCAGACCTACTCAAAACAAATAGGTGGGAAGGAAAGCCTAACATTTTATCCCAGTGCTTCAACATTGGTACTTGTTCACATAGATTACCATTGAGATAATATTAATATTCTAAGATTTAGCATCTACTGATACATTTCATAATTTTCAAAAGAGGAAAATGACCTGAGCCAGATAAGTGCTTTCCCCTAGTCCAGACTGCCCAAGACCTCACTAAGAAGATCTGGTGCCTCCTTTCATAGCAAAGAATGCAGTATTGACCCATAAAGAGGACTTTGGATACATGTTTTTTTGGAAAGAAACCTGAAATATAGCAACAGCCTCCGGCTCTGGAGAACTTATAAAGGTAGATGATGAACAAACACTTCCTAGTGAAAGAAACATCCGCCAAACCTGCAGGGATCCACAGGGAGGCACAATACGGCTTCAGAGATGTGTGGTGACACAGCCTGAGACATAATGATGTGAAGTTGGAGTATGGGCTGTTCTCTGACTGCCAAGTCAAGGGCAGCCCTGCACTTTCATGCCAAGGAGGCTAAACGTGTATGTTTTCACCCATTGTGGTGACTCTGCACCTTTTTGACTTCAGCCTTCTTGGAGATATGAGGTAATATATGTTGCATTTATTCATTGATTCAGCAAATGTGTATTGGACCCCTGTTGTGTGCAACATACTTTATTCTGAGGATTTGGCAGAGAGTAGAGACCCTGCCCTTATGGAGCTTAGTCCCAGTGAGAAGACAGATATTATTCAAATTACTACAAGAGTACTGAGTTTGTTAAAGCTAACCACACTGGATCTATTTGAGGAGGGTAGGGTAAGAAAGTGATTTTAGATTTCAGAGATGAAAAACCAAGATGCTGGAAAGCTAAGAACCACAAATCTAGAAAATCTACAAGGTCTGGATTTGACCGTACATATTCAGACTCCTGGGTCCAATGCTGTGCCCAAATGTGGGGATATCTGACGTCATTTATATCATCTTAATTGACAGTCTTTGCCAGGAGTGTAAACTACAAAGTAAATGCAAGGACTGCATTATTAATTTGTTGTGTTAGGTCAGGATCCCATGGGCCTACTCAGAGTGGCAGAGCACAGCTGAGATCAGAAGGTGGAAGGCACAATACATGCCACTTAGCCTGACTGCAGATCAAAACCATGTTTGTCCCTCTCGCTTCCTATCTGGCAAGGTAATTAAGTGGGGTCCATCTGCCTCCCTTCAGGCATTCAGAAAGAGACTGTAAACAGAGTGAAAATGAGGCCTGGAAACTCTACCCAGACCTGTATGTTCAGCTTCCCACTCTGTCTTTATAACTGAAGCCTCAAGTGAACCTCCCAGCTTTAGACACAGCTTGACTGAGGCATTTATGGAGACTTACCAAGTAAAGTTGGCAAGAAAGCGAGCCCAGAGCGTAAACAAACTCAGGCCTAGAATGCCCTCTCTCCCTAGTCCAATCCTAGTCCATTTTTCAGGACACACATCAAATATTTCCTTGTAGACTTGTCTGACAATTCAATTCAGCCCACACTTCTGTCTCCAAATTAATCTTTCTGACAATGAGTTCAAGTGAGTCCCCTATTCTGAGTATTTTTTCATGAGTTGGGCAGGCAAGCAAAAATGGTCCTAATTTGACATTATCCACTAATAAGCAGACCATTAAGGTCATTAAATAAAATTAGTGCTCATCCAATCATCCCACCTCACTTAAGCTTAGCAGTGAAGGTCTCAATCCCCTGTCCTCCACTTCCCGGAAAATTTTGCTGGAGAACTGCTCACATCACAAACAAAAGCCATTGATAAATCAGGATCTGGCAGGGCTGTACCAGTTTACAACCCTTCCTCCCTCAATGGATTTCAAAAGAAATTGATTTGAATTCCAAAGGAAAGGCCCTGGGGAAAACTGATGGCAGCAGATTATTTTTGAAAAAGCACCCAGGTAAGTAATTTTGTTCATTTCCTGTAGCTGCTGTAAAAAAATTACCACAAATGGGGTGGCTTAAAACAAGAGAAATTTATTCTCACAATTCAGGAGTTCAGAAGGCCAAGATCGAGGCTTCAACAGGGATGTGTTCCTCTGGAGGTTCTGGGGGACACTGTTCTTAGCTCTTCCAGCTTCTGGTGGCTGCCAGCATCCCCTGACTTGTGGCCACATCACCCCAATCTCTGCCTCCTTGGTCAATGGCCTCCTCCTCTCCTCTGTGTGTCTCTCTTATAAGGACACATGTGATTGCATTTAGTGGCCACCTGCACAGTCCAGGATAAGCTTCTCCACTCAAGATCCTTAATTTAATCACATTTTTTTACCATATAATATTCACTTTTTTGCCATATCAGGTAATATTCACAGGTTCCAGTAATTAAGATATATTCCTATCCTTTTGGGGGCCACTATTCAACCCACTTCTGTGATCATGATCACAAAGTGAAGGATGCTCAATTGTTCTAGCACAAAATTGCATGAAAAATGACTTGTAAAAAAGCCACATGATTCATCTTTTTTGTGGTTCTAAGAATTAACCCATGGTTGATATTGTAAGCTAAATTTTACTACCTATAAGATAAAATATATCAATGAATCTAGGAATGCTGTGATAGGACACTGGATTATTGAGGTGACCATCGAAATGGGAAAGAATAGCACCTTCATAAGAACCATTAGCCATATTACATTCCAGAGTTCTCCCCCACTTCCCTTCCCTTCTTTCATTCAGTGGTTCATTCAATGGACAAACATTTATTGAACCTCAATTATATACCAGGCACTGCCCGAGGTCCAGAAGAGGTGAGCAAGACAGACAAGATATCTACCCTCACAGACTTATAATCTAGTAAGCAGTAATTATATTCTGGTAATCAGTAACCAGTGTTTTTCCCAATACCACCTAAATGATAAACAATTCAGAGAGTCCATGGAGTTCTTTTCTGCTGTAAATCACCTTACAATGCTCTATTAATCTTGCCCATGTTCAGCGCTCCATGGTCCAAAGTTTACAGCATGAATTGACGGAGCCACATTTAGAGGTCTTCAGAACAAAGCACACCTCCCATCTTTAATATGCTCCTTTTCCTGGTGGCTCTTTAGTTACTGTAGTCAAAATTCTAACTGGTCCTTGAAGGCCTGAGTACCAAATTGTTTGGATGGAAATGATAAACTTTGATCAAAGATATTTATTAATTATCAAATGGAAATCCAGGAAGCAAAACAAAATGGAAAGCAAGGCTCTTGTTCCTGAAGAAGTGCAGCATTTAATTGACAAAAGAAGATTTTCCAAAAGAAACACATGAACAAGTATCAATCTGGAACTCCAGCTCTGGTGGAGTTTCACTAAGGCGTTCACTCTGGTTTCACTAAGGAGTGAAAGGCATTCAGTCAACAAATACTCATGGGAGCTAATTATATACCAGCTTCTGTTCTAGGCACTGAGGACACAGCAATGAAGTAGAATGAAGATCTCTCACCCGTGTGGCTCTTATGCTGTAGGGAGGGATAGAGCCAACAAACAAGTTATCAAATAAACACATAACATAATGTCAGGTGCTATGATGAAAATTTAAGTGGGTAAAGGAATATGATTGGTTGGGGGCACTACTTTATATAAGGAAGCCAGGAAAGGCCTTAAACTTTTGATTGGAGACCTGAATGAAATATAAGACACGAGAATATATTCCAAATGGAACCGAGTTCCAAGGGGAGACATGGGAACTATGGCATGATTGGCATTTCAAGGACCAGAAAGAAGGCAATGTGAACAAAGTGGAGTGAATGAGGAGGACATTGTGGGAGGCCAGATTTTGCAGAATCTTTTTGGCCAGGGTAGGAATTCTATCCGAAGGCCACTTTACACCAGGAGCTGCATATTTCAGGCCTCTGTTCCTTTGCATTCCCCTGTCAATTCTTTCCAATGATATGACATTTAAACAGAAAGCAGGACAACAAAAAGTTAAAACGATTGGGTCATAGCCTACCATTAATGAAATTAATTATAAGAGCACCACTAGAGAGTGGTTTTGAAATGTGGACTATTATCCCCCATTGTCTTATCTCTAAACGCCTTTGCTGATAGGCAGTGACAGAGAAAGATACCAGCCTTGGTGAGCTGTACTACTATTCATAGGGCTCCAACTTTTCAGAATCCAATTGCTATTAGATACCCTCATAATTTGTTTGTTTGGGGATTCAGATTTAGTTTTTAGACAACAATCCCTTAATGCATGACTTTCCTATTTGAAAGATAAGAAAATTAACTTTCAGAGGGACTGGATGCCATCCAGCAGGACTGTGGAAAAGAGATCTCACTGCACAATATCCCAGCTTCCATCCCAGGAGTTCTAGACAACACTCCCAGACACTCCCATAACCTATGGTAATTCTGAATATGCCTCACTCAGGGAGGGGCTGACAAGAGGAATTATTTAAGGAAATACTGATAAGATCCTACTAACTGGAAAATTCACTTAAAAGATTTGAGAAAAATATCTTAGGGTCTTTTTTCTCTATGAGTGTGTTTCCCCCCTTTTGTAATAAATATTTTGTAATGTCCCTTTCACTACCTTGTGATGAAATTCACAGATGATACAACCTCCTGTTTATTTGTAAACTGAAGATATATTCTAGGCCCAGATAATTATAAACAGTTTTGTTTTGTTTTTTTACCTACAGGAATATCTTGGTGGGCATATGCAAGTTGGGTAGGACTTTGGAAAGTTATACATGGGATAATCCTTTATGCAGAGGGTCCCATATACTGCAAGGTGAGGAGTATCCCAGACCTTCACCCACTTTGCCAGTAAGCTCCCCTCTAATTACTCAAACTACCCCCCACCATAGTGGCATTATATTTCACATCCAGGTTCTTTCCTTTTGAACATTAGTATAGCAGAAGTAAGAAATCTGGGATGTTTGCCTTTAACCATTTATAGTGAGTTGAAGGGTACCATCCCCTAAATATGTCCATGTCCTAAAACTCAGACCTGTGAATGTTAGTTTATTTGGAAAAAGTTCTCTGTAGATGTAATTAAGTTAAGGGCCTTGGGATGAGATCATCCTGGATGAGCTGGGTGGGCCCAAAATCCAATGACAAGTGTCCTTGGAAGAGACAGAAGAGGAGAAGACACAGAGAAGAGGAGAAGGCCATGTGAAGACAGAGGCAGAGATTGGAACAATTTAGCCACAAGCCACGGAAGGCCTGGAGCCACCAGAAGCTCAGAGAGGCAAGGAAGTATTCTCCTCTAGAGCCACTGGTGGGAGCATGGCCAGCTCTACTGACACCTTGATTTCAGATTTCTGGCTTCTAAAACTGTGAGAGAATAAATTTCTGTTGTTTTAAGCCACTAAACTTGTGGTGATTTGTTACATAAATCCTAGGAAACTAACACACCATGGATATATCATTTTTGGAGGTAGGTCCTTAAGAAATTTAGACAGCTGGATCCTGGGACTCGATATTTGACTCACATTCTAAGTCTTCTAAAAGACTTCTTGCACCACTTTAGCCCTATGTAATTTCTCCTATAGAATTGTATAGCACTAGGTAGCAGTGAAAAGTCCTCTCATCTCAGTTTACAGAGGAGGAAACTGAAGTCCAAAGTGGCAAAGCAACTTACTCAAGGTCACACCTGGTTGGTGGCCAAACAGTAAACACAACCAAGGGCTTCTGGCTCCCAGAACCTGGCTCCTTCTACAGCACCACATGCCTTCTCCTCTAAAGCATTCTACTCGATTAATCCAAAATAAGGAAGGAAAAGAAAAATAAATGGAATAAAAAAACAGCTAGGACAAATAGAAAATAAAATAACAAGATGGCAAATATAAACACACCCATATCAATAATTGCATTAAATGAAATGATCTAAATACTCCAATGAGAGGCAGAAAAAGTCAGAATGGATAAGAAAAATCAAGATATGCTGACTACAAGAAACCCACTTTAAATATAAAAACAGAAAAGGTTAAAAGAAGATGGAAAAACATGTTTCATGTACACACTAACCAAAAGAAAGCTAGAGTAGCTATATTAACACCAGGAAAAATATATTTTGGAGCAAAGAATATTACTAAGGGTAAATAAGATCATTTCATAATAATGAAGGGTTTAATTTATCAAGAGGACATAATAATCCTAAATGTGTATGCACCTAATAACACATGAAACAAAACTGAAGGTACAGAAAGAAGAAATAGACAAATCCACAATTATAGTTGGACATTTCAACAGTTCTCTGTCTGTAGCTGATAGAACAAATAGAATGGGGATCATTAAGAATATGAAAGACAAAGATATTATAAGAAAAGAACACTACAGACCAATATGCCTCATAAACCAAGTGTAAAAATGCTTAACAATAGTTTAGTCTAGTGTACATACAAAGGACACTACACCATGACCAAATTGGGTTTATCCCAGTAATGCAAGGGTAGCTTAACATTGAAAAGCAAGCAACGTAATTGACAATATTAAACAACTAAGACAGACAAAAACTACATGATTATCTCAATAGAAATACATTTGACAAAATTCAGTATTTATTCACCACAAAAACTGTCAGCAAACTAGGAATGGTACCTACAGCTAATATCAAACATAATGTGAAAATCTGAATATTTTCCATGTAAAATTAGGAACAAGGCAAGGATGTTCACTCTCACTACTTTTATTCAGCAGGTTCTAGACAATGCAATAAAGCAAGAAGGAGCAATAAAAGACATATATATTGGAAACCCCTGAGGAATCTACAAAAAAAAAAAAGCTTACTAGAACTAATGAGTGAATTTAACAAGGTTGTAAGGTAAAGGTCAATATGCAAAAATCAGTTGCATTTTTACATAATAACAACAAACAACAAGAAATTGAAATGTAAAAAAATACAATTTATTTAAAATTATGAAATATTTAGGTAAACATTTAACCAAATATATGTAAGACCTCTACATTTAAAATTATAAAACTTTGTTGAAAGAAAATAAAGAGCTACATAAATGATAGAATATAACATGCTCTTGTTTTAAAAGACCCAGTATGTTTCAATTCCCCCTAAATTGATGTATAGATTTAATGCAATCCCATCAAAATCCCAATAGGCTTTTTGGTATAAATTGACAAGTTTATTCTAATTTTTATGTAAAAGTGTAAAGGACCTCGGATAGCCAAAACAATTTTGAAAGAGAAGAACAAAGCTGGAGGAGTTATTCAAGATTGACTATAAAGCCACAATAACTCAGAAGTTATTGACATAAAGATAAGCATCTAGATCAATAGAAGAGAGAGTCCCGAAATGGATCCACATATGTACAGTAAACTGATATTTTTTTAAGTTACCAAGGCAAATCAATGGGGACAGGATCATCTTTTCAGCAAGTGGTGCTATTATAGTTGGATAACCATGTGAGAAAAAAAAATGAACCTCATCCTTTATTTCACACCGTATGCAAACATTAACTTGAAATAGATCATAGACCTCAGTGTAAGAGCAAAACTCTAAAATTTCTAAAAGAAAAGCTATGAGAAAATCTTGGTGATCCTAAGTTAGTCAAATAATTCTTAAATAGGGCACAAATGCACAAGCTATAAAAGAAAAATTTGCTAAATTGGACTGCATCAAATTAAAATGTTTGTTCTTTGAAAGAAGACACTGTTAAGAAAATGAAAAGACAAACTTCTGAAAAGAAAAAATATTGTCAAAAAGCGTATATGCTAAAGGATTGGTATCATGAATATATATAAAAGAACTATAAACATTAATACTAAAAAGACAAAAGTCCCAATAAAAGATTGGGCCAATGATTTCAATAGACACTTCACCAAAAAAGTTATGACTACAAGGACTATGGTCTAGGATGGATTCTCCTGAGTGCACTCAAGTAATTACAGAAAGAAAATGTCAAACATAGGTTCTTAACCTCTTGGCTCCCTCAGTCTGGGAACAAAAGAGCTTCCAAGATGACATCCCTAAAGAATCTCTTATAAGTATCACACTTTTCTTGTTCAATTTAAGTAGTGTGGTGTTTGTTCCTCACTGGGCCCTAACCAATACTGAAAAATTCTATCTCATAATTGTGGTGGTGGTTATATAACTTTATGCGTTTGTCAAAAGTCATCTAACAGGTAAATATGCAGGAAATAATTCTCACAATAACTTTATGAGTGAGAAACTATTATATAGAAAAGGTCGGTTTGTAGAAAGCATGAATCTAGAAGTATGCATAACTAAACATTCAATAAATATTTGTTATATAGGAATGAAAGCTTTTCCTCTTCTTTCACTGGGAGTTGGAGCTATCCTGGAATCCTTAAAAAGCATCTTTTCCTATGACCTGAGCAACCCCAGCCAGAAACCACAGGGATAAGCTCTTTCTGGTTAGAGAAGCCAGTGATTCAATGTTCAAGCTAGGAGGTATGTTAAATCTAAAACCAAGTGCAATCTTTTGATACCCAGAGACAATACCTAGGTAAGATCTTTAGAAAACTATGCCACAAAATGGGCTCTCTATTTTGTTCATTTTTGTATTGATAGTTTAATCATGTTGTCCTCACATCCCAACACCTATCATAATGGGTTTTCTTTTGTCTGATATTAAAATCTTGTAGTATTTATATACATTTGTTCAGTCTCAAAGAAAGATGGTCTTATATACGCAATTTTATCCATATTCATATTTCACATGTAGTTATACTATGCTATACAGTACCATGCTATATCTTCAGCTTTCCTTTTAGTAATGTACATGACCTTAGACTTTCCCTTTATGCCACTTTCATACCCACATAATGGTACTGCTAGATACTAACATTATGTTGGGTTTTTACCTTTTCTACTCATTTCCAAAGATTAACACACTTTTTTTTTTCTTTTTTTTTTTTTACCAATTCTGCACAAGTTAACCCTCAGCTTTCCATTCTCTAACCTCAACCTCATTCTATTTTTTGGTGATCCATATTCAAGTTATTAACTCCATGAGATTACACAATATATTTAGTTCATAGTAATGCAATCATACAGCATTTGTCCCTTTGTGTCTGGCATGCTTCACTCAACATAATGTCCTCCAGGTTCATCCATGTTATTATATGCTTTACAACTTCATTTCTTCTTACAGCTGCATAATAGTCTATCATGTGCACACACCACAGTTTATCCATTCATCGGTTGATGGAAACCTGAGTTTTTTCCAACTTTTAGCAATCATGAATAATATCGCTATGAACATTGGTGTGCAGATATCTATTTGTGTCATTGCTCTCAGTTCTTTTGGGTATATACCCAGTAGTGGTATTTCCAGGTCATGTGGCAAATCTATATTCAATTTCTTTAGGAACTACCAGACATTCCTCCATAGTGGCTGTACCATTCTACATTCCCACCAACAATGAATAAGTTTTCCCATCTCTCCATATCCTCTCCAACACTTGTCGGTCTCTGTCTTTTTAATAGTGGCCATTCTAATAGGTGTGAAATGATAACTCATTGTAGTTTTGATTTTTATTTTCCTAATCACTAGTGAAGGTGAACATTTTTTCATGTGTTTTTTTTGCCATTTGCATTTCTGCTTTGGACAAATATGTATTCAAGTCTTTTGCCCATTTTTTAATTGGGTAGTTTGTCTTTTTATTGTTGAGTTGTATGAGCTCTTTATATATCATAGATATTAAACCCTTATCGGACATGTGATTTCCAAATATTTTCTCCCATTGAGTTGGCTGCCTTTTCACCCTTCTGACAAAGTCCTGGGAGGTGCAAAAGTGTTTAATTTTGAGGAGGCTCTATTTATCTATGTTTTTTGTTGTTGTTGCTCATGCTTTGGGTGTAAGGTCCAAGAAACCACAACTTACCACAATGTCCTGAAGATGTTTCCCTACATTTTCTTCTATTAGTTTTATAGTCCTGGCTTTTATATTTAGGTCTTTGATCCATTTTGAATTGATTCTTGTATAGGGAGTGAGATAGGGGTCCTTTTTCATTCTTTTGGTTATGGATATCTAGTTCTCCCAGCACCATTTGTTGATGAGACTGTTTTGTTCTGTTAACATGGCTTTGGTAGGTTTGTCGAAAACCAGTTGGCCATAGAGGTGAGGCTTGATTTCTGGACTCTCAATTCTATTCCACTGATCAATGTATCTATCTTTATGCCAATACCATGCTGTTTTGACCACTGTAGCTTTGTAATATGTTTCAATTCAGGCAGTGAAATTTCTCCCACATTGTTCTTCTTTTTCAGAATGTTTGGCTATTCAGATGCACTTTCCCTTCCAAATGAATTTGGTTTTTGGTTTTCCTATTTCTGTAAAGTACGCTGTTAGAATTTTGATTGGTATTACTCTGAATCTATGTCAGTTTTGGTAGGATTGACATCTTCACAATATTTAGTCTTCCAATCCATGAACGCTGAATGTCTTTCCATTTGTTTAGGTCTTCACTGATTCCTTTTAGGACTGTTTTATAGTTTTCTGCACATAGGTCCTGTACTTCTTTGGTTACATTGATTCCTAGGTATTTGAGTCTTTTTGTTGCTATTGCAAAAGGAAATTTTTCCCTGATTTCCTCTTCAGATTGCTCAATACTAGTGTACAGAAATATTACTGATTTTTGTGTATTGATCTTGTGTCCTGTCACTTTGCTGGCATCATTTATTAACTCATGTGGCTTTGTTGTAGATTTCAGAATTTTCTAAATATAGGATCATGTCCTCCACAAATAATGAGAGTTTTATTTCATCTTCTCCTGTTTGGATTCCCTTTACTTATTTAATTTCTTGTCTAATTGCTCTAGCTAGAACTTCTAGCACAATGTTGAATATCAGTGGTGACAGTGGGCATCCTTGCCTTGTTTCCAGGCTTAAAGGGAAAGTTTCAACCTTGCCCCACTGAGTACGATATTGGTTGTGGGTTTTTCATATATGCCTTTCAAAATATTGAGGAATTTTCCTTCTATTCCTCTTTCTGTATTTTTATCAAAAAAGGATGCTGGATTTTGTCGAATGCCTTTTCTGCATCAATTGAGATGACTGTGTTTTTATTTTCTGTCAATTTGTTAATGTGGTGTATTATCTTGATTGATTTTCTTGTGTTGATCCACCTTTGCATACCAGGAATAAATCCCATTTGGTCATGATGTATAAGTCTTTTGTTTTTTTATTTTTTTTATTTTGTATATTTAATAATTGAAAATATAAAAAAATTAAAAACTAAAAAGAAAACACAGTTGAATAAAAACATCCATTTCTCAATTAAATGTACTGGATACATATAAAAATTTTTTTGAATCATACAATATGTTACAGAATATATTTTGTTCATAGTAATGCAATCATACAGTATTTGTTCTTTCGTGTCTGACTTGCTTTGCTAAACATAATGTCCTCCAGGTTCATCTATGTTGTCATATGCTTCACGACTTCATTTCTTCTTACAGCTGCATAATATTACATCATGTGACTACACGACAGTTTGTTTGTCCATTCATCCATTCATAGACACCTGAATTGTTTTCAACTTTTGGCAATCATGAATAATGCTACTATGAACATTGGTTTGCAGATGTCTGTTTGTGTCACTGCCCTCAGTTCTTCTGGGTATATACCCAGTAGTGACATTGCAGGGTCACGTGGCAAGTCTATATTCAACTTCTTTAGGAACTGCCTAACAGTCCTCCATATGGCTGTACCATTCTGCATTCTCACCAACAGTGAATAAGTGTTCTTATCTCTCCAAACCCTCTCCAACACTTGTAGTTCTCTGTCTTTTTAATAGTGGCCATTCTAATAGGTGTGAAATGATATCTCCTTGTAGTTTTGATTTGCATTTCCCTAATCATGAGTGATGTTGAGCATTTCTTCATGTGTTTTTTTGCCATTTGTATTTCTTCTTTGGACACATGTCTATTCAAGTCTTTTGCCCATTTTTTAATTGGGTAGTTTGTCTTTTTTATTGTTGAGATGTAACAACTCTTTATATATCCTGGATATTAAAACCTTATCAGATATGTGATTTCCAAATATTTTCCCCCATTGTGTTGGCTGCCTTTTCACCCTTTTGACAAAGTCCTATGAGGTGCAAAAGTGTTTAGTTTTGAGGAGGTCCCATTTATCTATTTTTTCTTTTGTTGCATGTGCTTTGGGTGTAAAGTCCAAGAAACCACCACTTACTACAAGGTCCTGAGTATGCGTCCCTACATTTTCTTCCAGTAGTTTTATGGTATTGGCTTTTTTTTTTAATTTTTATTTTATTTATTTATTTATTTATCCCCCCCATGCTGCTTGTGCTTGCTGTGTCCATTCGCTGTGTGTCTTCTCCGTGTCTGCTTATCTTCCCCTTGCTGTGAGGTCCCGCTGCATCAGCCCCTCACGCCGTGCGGGCCGGCCTGCCCTCACAAGGAGGCTCCGGGAAGCGAACCCAGGGCCTCCCATATGGTAAACGGGGGCTCTATCGACTGAGCCACTCCCGCTTCCCTGGTATTGGCTTTTATATTTAGGCCTTTGATCCATTTTGAGTTGATTCTTGTATAGGAAGTGAGATAGGGGTCCTCTTTCATTCTTTTGGTTATAGATACCAGTTCCCAGCACCGTTTGTTGAAGAGAATATTTTGTCCCATTAACATTAACTTGGTAGGTTTGTCAAAAACCAATTGGCTGTATAGGTGAGGGTTTATTTCTGGATTTTTAATTCTATTCCACTGATCAATGTATCTATCTGTATGCCAGTATCATGCTAATTTGACCACTGTAGCTTTGTAATATGCTTCAAGGTCAGACAGTGAGATTTCTTCCATGTCTCTCTTCTTTTTTAGAATGTTTTTGGCTATTCGGGTGCACTTTCCCTTCCAAATGAATTTGGTAATTGCCTTTTCTAATACTGTGAAGTAAGCTGTTGGGATTTTGATTGGTATTGCATAGAATCTATAAATCAGTTTGGGTAGGATAGACCTCTTCACGATATTTATTCTTCCAGTCCATGAACATGGAATGTCTTTACGTTTGTGTAGTTCTTTTTAAATTTCTTTTAGCATTGTTTTGTAGTTTTCTGCATATAGATCCTGTACTTGTTTGGTTAAATTAATTCTTAGGTATTTGAGTCTTTTTGTTGCTATTGTAAATGGAATTTTCCCCCTGATTTCTTCTTCAGATTGGTCCATTTAGTGTACAAAAACATTACTGATTTCTGCATGTTGATCTTGTATCCTGCCACTTTGCTGAACTCATTTATTAGCTCAAGTAGCTTTGCCGTGAATACTTCAGAATTTTCCAAGTACAGGATCATGTCATCTGCAAACAGTAAGAATTATACTTCCTCTTTTCCTAACCTTTCCCCATGGAGTACGATGTTGGCTGTGGGTTTTTCACATATGCCTTTTATCATATTGAGGAATTTTTCTTCTATTCCTACCTTTTGAAGTGTTTTTATCAAAAAAGGACACTGGATTTTCTCGAATGTCTTTTCTGTGTTGATTGAGATGATCATGTGTTTTTTTCCCTTCAAATTGTTAGTGTGGTGTATTAGATTGTTTGATTTTCTTATGTTGAACCAGCCTTGCATATGAGGAATAAATCCCACTTGGTCGTGATGTGTAAGTCTTTTGACAAGCTGTTGGATTCTATTTGCAATTATTTTGTTTAGAATATTTGCAACTATGTTCATTAGAGAGATTGGTCTGTACTTTTTTTTCTTGGAGTATAATTATCTGGCTTTGGTATTAGGATGATGTTGGCTTCATAAAATGTGTTGGGTAATTTTCCCTCTTCTTCAGTGTTTTGGAAGAGTTTCAACAGGATTGGTGTTAATTCTTTTCGAAATGCTTGGTAGAATTCCTCTGTGAAGCCATCTTTTCCTGGACTTTTGTTTGTTGGGGTATTTTTGATGACTGATTCAATCTCTTTAAATGTGATTGATTTGTTAAATTCTTGTATTTCTTGTAATGTCAATGTAGGTTGTTTGTGCATTTCCAGGAATTTGTCTATTTCATCTA
This sequence comes from Cabassous unicinctus, assembly GCA_029593785.1. NCBI lineage: Eukaryota > Metazoa > Chordata > Mammalia > Cingulata > Chlamyphoridae > Cabassous > Cabassous unicinctus. Next base: position 18,760 of record JAQZBX010024096.1, read on the forward strand.
GGTTGTCTACTTTGTTGGCATACAGTTTCTCATAATATCTTTGTATGATCTTTTTTATTTCTGTGGGGTCAGTGGTAATTTGGCCCCTTTCATTTCTGATTTTCTTTATTTGCATCTTCTCTCTTTTTATTCTTTGTTAGTCTAGCTAGGGTTTTGTAAATTTTATTTATCTCAAAGAACCAGCTTTTGGTTTTGTTGATTTTCTCTATTGTTTTTGTTGTTGTTGTTGTTCTTAATTTCATTTATTTCTGCTCTAATCTTTATTATTTCTTTCCTTCTGCTTGCTTTGGAATGGTTTCCTGTTCTTTTTCTATATTCTCCAGTTGTTCAATTAGATCTTTGATTTTAGCTATTTTTCTTTTTTAATATAGGTGTTCAGGGCTATAAATTTCCCTCTCTGGACTGCCTTCACTATATGCCATAAATTTTGAAAAGCTGTGTTCTCGTTTTCATTCATCTTAATATATTTACTAATTTCACTTACAATTTCTTCTTTGGTCCACTGATTATTTAGTAGTGTGTTGTTTGACCTTCACACACAGCGAATATACCTCTTTCCCATCTATTATTGATTTCCAGTTTTATTCCATTATGATCTGAGAAGGTGCTTTGTATTATTTCAATCCTTTTATATTTATTGAGACCTGCATTGTGACCTAACATATGGTCTATCCTGGAGAAAAATCCATGAGCACTTGAGAATAATGTCTAACCCACTGCGTTTGGGTACAATATTCTGAATATGTCTGTTAGATCTAGCTAATTTATCACATTGTTCAAGTTCTCCGTTTCCTTGTTGATATTCTGTTTAGTTGTTCTATTTAATGATGTGAGTGGTGTGCTGAAGCCTCCAATTATTATGATAGAGATATCTCTTTCTCCCTTTAGTTTTGTCAGAGTTTATTTAGGGGCACCCTGGTTAAGTGCATAGATATTTATGACTGTTATTTCTTCCTGGTGGATTGCCCCTTTTATTACTATATAATGACCTTCTATATCTCTTATAACTTTTTTTTTGTATTTAAAGTCTGTTCTGTCTAATATTAATATAGCTACCCCTGCTCTTTTTTGGTTACTGTTTGTGTGGAGTATATTTTTCCAGCCTTTCACTTTCAGCCGGTTTATATACCTGAGTCTAAGGTGAGTCTCTTGTAGGCAGCATATGGATGGCTCGTGTTTTTTGTTTTTGTTTTTGTTTTGATCCATTCTGTCAGCCTATATCTTTTGATTGGGGAGTTTAATCCATTCACATTCAATGACATTACCCTACATGCATTATTTACTTCCACCATTTTATCCTTTGACTTTTTATATGTCATATCTTATTTTTCATCAGTCTTTTTACTCTTTTGGTTATCCTTTCTGCTATTCTTTCTTCTATACTCTCCTCCAAGCCTCTCTCTCCTGTCTTTTTCTTTCAGGCTCTAAGGCTTCCTTTAATATTTCCTGCAAAGGTGGATTTTTTTTTTAATGAATTCTCTTAGTTTCTGTTTGTTTGTGAATATTTTTTTTCACTTTATTTATTTATTTTTTAATATATATATTTTTAAAGATGCTTAGATTACATAAATGTTACACAAAAATTACCAGGATTCCCATGTTCCCCACCTCCCACACCTCCCATAACATCCCACAAAAACATCTTTCATTAGTGTGGCACATCACCTGCAATGGATATACACATCCAGGGGCTTTGCCACTAAGCATGGACCATAGTTCACATTGTAGACCACAATCTCTCCCACACAGTTCTGCATGTTATATGCTGATGTAAAATGGCCTATATCTGTCATTGTAATGTCACTCAGGATAATTCCCAAGTCCTGAAAAAGCCCCTGTATTACAACTGCTTTTCCCTTCCCTGCCCCGAAAGCATCCAGTGGCCACTGGCTCCACCTCACTGTTGTAATTTCTTCTATTACTTGAATTGTTTGTGAATATTTTAAACTCACTTTCATATTTGAAGGACAATTTTGCTGGATAAAGAATTCTCAGCTGGCAGTTTTCCTCTTTCATTATTCTAATTGTATCATACCACTGTCTTCTTGCCTCCATGGTTTCTGATGAGAAATCTGCACTAAATCTTACTGGGCATCCCTTATATGTGATAGTTTGCTTCTTCCTTGCTGCTCTCAGAATTTTCTCTTTCTCTTTGACTTTGACATTCTGAGTAGTATGTGTCCTGGAGTAGGTCTATTAGCATTTATTCTGCTTGGGGTATGCTGCACTTCTTGGACATGTAAGTTCATTCTTTCATGAAAGCTCAGAAATTTTCAGCTATTATTTCCTCAAACACTCTTTCTGCCCCTTTCCCCTTCTCTTCTTCTTCTGGAACTCCCATGACACATACACTATTGTGTTTTGTGCTGTCATTCAGCACCTTGAGCCCCTGCTCAATTTTTTCCATTCTTTTCTGTTTCTGGTCTTTTGTCTCTTCCATTTCAGCTGTTCTGTCTTCTGTGTCACTTATTCTTTCTTCATCATTTCCAGTCTGCTGTTGTATGCCTATAATGTGTTTTTTTAATCTCATCTACCATGTCTTTCATTCCCATGGGCTCTGTTACTTTTCTATTCAGGTTTTCAAATTCTTCTTTGTGCTCATTCAGTGTCTTCTTGATGTCCTTTATTTCTTTAGCCATATTGCCTTTCAACACATTAATTTGATTTTGGAAATTTTTGTGCATCTCATTGATTAGTTGTCTCAAATCCTGCATCTTTTCTGGGGCTTTGATATATTCCTTTTCTTGAGTTATTTCTTCCATTTTCTTAGTATGGCTTAGAATTTTTTGCTGATGTCTAGGCATCTGATTTGGATGCTGAGTTTACACGGATGCTCAATATCTCTCTCTTTCATAGGGATTTAGTGGCAGGAGGCTGTGTGTTACTGCTGCTCTTTGATTCTTCACTCAACCTGTTCTGGGTCTTTTTTATTATCCCTATTAGTTGCTCAAATCTGGGCCCTGGACCCAGTAATGGGTTGCAGACCCGCTTCCTAGGGCTTTGGGGCAGGAGACTGTGAAGGCCAGAAAAAGTCTCTCTTATTTACTTTTAATTTCCTCACATGCACTTCCTTTGTCCATCAGCAGATAACACTCTTTGGGAGCCCTCTCAGTTCAGTGCCTGGTGGGAGTGTGTTTGCTGCAACACTGACCAGATCAGTGTGATAGAAGATCCTGCCTAGCAGCTAAGAGCCTTGTTTTTGTTCTGTTTATTTATTTATTTTTTTATTTATTTATCCCCCTCTTGCTGCTTGTGCTCACTGTGTCCATTTGCTGTGCATTTTTCTGTGTCTGCTTGTCTCCCTTTGTTGAGCCAGCTCTCTGTGGCATGTGGGCCCTGAGCTCTCTGCACCACACAGGCCCTGAGCTCTCTGCGCCACGTGGGTGCTCCTTCACCAGGAGGCCCCGGGAATTGAACCCGGTTCCTCCCATATGGTAAATGGGAGCCCAACCAATTGAGTCACAACCGCTTCCCTAAGAGCCTTGTAATTCAAACTTTCTCAGAAGCAGTTCTCCAACCTTTGCTAGCAGCCCCCTCCCTTTTTCCAGGTAGGAAATAATCCACTCCTGTCTGTGTCCTCCCCAACCAGTCCTGGTCAATAGAAAGGGAAATTGAGAGGGTCAAATCTCTTTAGTCCCTTGCTGGCTCCCAAGTAAACAATGGTGAAAATCCACCCAGCCTGGAAGAGCTCCTGGAACACAACAGACCAAATTTGTGGGTCAAAGCTGAGTCATCCTTAGGCTGTGGCCCTCTCTCTCCCCTTTCCTAGGGAGGTCCCCTTTGTCTGTAGCTACAGGGCCCAAGGCCTGAGAATTTGAAAGTGTCTATATGGTGGGAGAGGATGACAGCAGTTGCAACTGCAGTTTTTAACTCAGAATTTTGCCATCACAATTCTTTTCCTTTGTCCCTCTCTCTTCTGGGCAGTGTCCAGCCTTCCCCTGGTATCCTAAACTCTAGAAGATTTTCTTCCAGTCCATTTCTGCCTATCCTTTAGCTATTTTCTAGGAGAGAAGAGAGTCCTTCTAGTCTTTCTAGTCTGTCATCTTCCCAGAAAAAGCCTTTTTCTTTTAACTTATCTTTATTCTTATATTTAAAGTGTGTCTCCTGAAAATTATCTGACAATCTCAGGTTTTTAATTGGAATGTTTAAGCCATTTACATATTATGCAATTACTAATATGATTAGTTTTAGGTCTGACATCTGCTTGTCCAGTCATTTTTTTCTTTAGTCCTTCTTTTCTGCCTTCTTTTATTTTACTAAGGTATTTATAATTAGATTTTATATTCTCTATGGTTTTGCTTTTATAGTTATACTTTTTGTATTGTTTTAGTGGATAATCTAGTATGCATCCTTAGCTTATGACAGTCTACCATGAATTAGCATTTTACCATTTCACAAACAATATAAAAAAAAAACTTACAATAGTATAATTCATTTATTCCACACCAATTGTCCTATGTGTTATGGTTGTCATATTTTACTTTTATATATGTTATAAACCCACAATACACTATTATTATTGCTGGTTTAATAATTCAAACAGTCATATTTACTCACATATTTGCCCTTTCCAGTGATTATTGTTTCTTCCAGGAATTTCCCTTCAGCTTGAAGAACTTCTTTTAGCATTTTTTGTTGTGCAGATCCAATAATGACTAATGCCCTTAGCTTTTTGTCATAAAATGTCTTTATTTGTTTTCATTTTTAAAATAAAGGATATTTGCAGTGCACATAAAATTCTAGATTGATTTTTTTATTATTTAATTTCAGCACTGTTTTATGCCATTGTTCTCTGATGATCAGATTCTGTTAAGGGTTCTCCTGAAAGTAATATATATATATTTTTTAACTCTCTTTATCTTTCATTTTCAACACTTTTTAGACTATAATGTGCCTAGATGTGGTTTTCTTTATGTTTATCTTACTTGGGGTTCACTGACTTTCTTAGTTCTGTGGATTGATGTATTTTATCTGTTTGGTAACTTTCTTGGCAATTATTTCTTTAAATCAGGGGTTCTTAACTGTTTTTGTTTCACAGATCCCTTTGCCAGTCAGGCAAAAACCACCGACCCCTTACTAAGGCCACAATATACTGTGTATTATTTAATAAATATATCACACCCGCACCAACAAGTCCCCACAAGAAAAACATTGTTTTGAATTTCAATTCAAGCTCACCAACCCCTGCTTTAAATATTCTTTCTACCCCATTCTCTCTTTCTACTCCCCCCTGCCTTTTTTTTTTTTTTTTTTTTCCGGAAATAGATACTTATTATATAAGAAAATACACTTCAACAAACAGCAGAAAAGGGAAGCGTTCTGTTATAAATGTGGTGGAGACAAGTGGAAAGTAACCTGGAAAATCAATACAGCAATCCTTATGGATTAAGAAGTCATAAAACACACACACACACACACACACACACAAATTAAATCACAGAAAAACTTCTTGAAAACAACATATTTATCCCAAATGTAGAGGATACTTTGTAAGGACCTAAGGGAGTGAAGATATAAAGTGAAAGTTCAACAAATTTGACTAGTTATAAATTTAAATTTTCTGGACAATACAAAATAACAGCGGGGACTACTAGACCAGGGCAAATATCTGCCATAAACACATGACTCTGGGGTTTACACAGGTAAACGGGCAGAACACATCTTCCCCCAGAAGGTAGGCAATGGCGCGGTGCAGCCTGACCAGGAAAAAAGAACGTAAAGAAAGAGGCGCGACTCACAGCTGGGAAACCAGAGAACTGGGAAACTTACCCCAAGCCTGCGGGGTGAGGCTCCAGCGCTGGCGGCGGCGTGGACCGCGGACCGCCACCCCGCGGGTCCAGGCTTGTAGGGTGTCCTGGCGATGACACCGACTCCTGGGGCGGCCTCTGACCCTGGCTCCACCCGTCTTCGCCTCCGGAGCTCCTGCTTGTATTCTTGGGGTAGGTGGGTCCCGGTGATCACACTCTGTTCCGTAAATAGGGGGCTGGAGTTTCTGAGGAGCAAACTAGGAGAACGAAGAGCAAGCTCTTGCAGCTTAGGAGTTCTGGAAGGCACTGACCGTCGGCCTCCAGGCCGTGCTTCACCCTCAGACAGCGCGCCCCACGCCCGTGGCTCAGGTCCCTGGCGCTGGAGCTGGGCTCCGAGCCCGTCCTGCCCCCCACCCCACCATTCCCCTGTGGACATTGTAAACACCCTCTTGATCCCTGTCCTGGCTCTCCTGTGTCATGGATGTCCTCTGAGGCTTCCCTGCACCTGGGAATCTCCAGCGCGTGCCCGTGATCCCGGGGGCCACATCCTTCGTGGTCTTGCGCACAGTAGCACCAGGGCCTTTTATCCCGTGCAGCAGGCTGGCTGGCCCTCAGGAAGCTGCCCGTATCACCTAATATCCCCCTCCCCGCCCCCAATTCTTGTCTTTCCTCTGCAGCGTGCCCTCATGCTTTAGCTCACTCGCAGAGGAAAGAAGTGTTCACAGCTCGGGGCCAAGAGCAGGGACTGATACAGAGGTCACTAGGAAGAGAACAGGGCTCTCCAGCTGCCGGGAAGCCAAGGGGACGCCTGACGGGACCACAGCTTTCCAGGAAATGCTGGCAGAACTGATGAAGAGAAAAGAGGTCTCCAATCTGTGGCCCAGCCCCTCTCATCACACCTGCCTGCCTCTGAGTTCAATTCGAATCTGTCCAGACCCTGGGTCACTGGGCAGATGCACACCCTTTACCCCAGTGGTCCCTGGCCCCTCACTTCTCATTCCTCCCAGGGCAGTGGCGGCTTATAGGCGGTGGGTTCAGGATAAGGGACAAAATGCTCATGTGAAGGACACTCCACATCCAGTACCTGCTGTGAACTGCGGTCGCAACGTTCACAGCTTGTCCTACAGTCATTACATTTAACTGCACGCCTGACTGTCTCTGTGATTTGAGTCCTCCTGCTGGACAAGGGAGCGGGGAACAGACCAGGGTGCAAATTTCAGTGATCTTGTGACTCTGCAGGTGCTTGCTTCTGGTTGTGGATCAAGGGTTGGGACCAGTCTGTTCTGAACAAGATGTCCCAGTGGGTTTTTTGACTCCTCTAAATCTCTGTTCTTCCTTTGAGCTCAGGGAATTTTTCTTGTTAGTTTTTAAAGTTTCTTTATATATTATATAAATATTTATATATTTCGGCAGAAACTTTTTGCTTCACAGGTGATCTGCTCTAACAACCCAAGCTTGAGACACCAAGGTGAAATTGCTCCTGTATGCCGCAGGCCCTGTCTGACCCGGCACAGCCTGATCTGAAGATGTTTGGCAGTATGACCACAATCTTCACTCAGCTTCTGGGATCCTGTTCTATCATCACAAAACTTGCAAGATATATCTCTTCTCCTTTTGAGACTCTAATTGCACGTGTGTTAAACTGTATCCATTTCTCATGTGTCCCTCATGGTCAAGGCTATCTTTTTTTCATCCTATTTGTTCTCTCTGTGCTTCAGTTTGAATAATTTCTATTGTCCCATTTTGTAATCATTGATGTTTTTTTTTTCTGCAGTGTCTAGTCATCTGTTAAGGCCACCATAAGTTGCTTATTTCAGATATAATATTTTGCAGTTGTAGAATTTCCATTTTACTCTTTTTTTTATGGATTTCATTTCTGGGTTGAAATCTCCATTTTTTAAACCCATCTTATCTACCTTTCTCTGGTATTTTAAAGATATTCGAAGTGATCATTTTGAAATCCGGTCCACTAATTCCAACATCTAGACCATCTGTAGGTCTATTTATATTAGTTGTTTCTAGAATGTGAGTCATATCTTCCTGTATCATCACATGTCTCATAATTTTTATTTTAAATGTTGAATATTGTGAATAAAAGAAAACTGAATTTGCTCCTCAGAGATGGCATGCCCTTTTCTCTATCAGGCAGCTATGGTAAGAGTCTGATTGCTTTTACCCACTCCAAAGGTGAGCTCAGTCAGCTGGGTTGTGCTTTTGTTAGTTCCTCTCTAGTTTCAAATGTCAAGCTAATTCAATTCTGGTCTCTATTAGTTCAATCCAAATTAAGAGAGCTAAGACACACACTTACTTCATATCAGCCAGACAACATCTGGAGTTATAAACATCGCATTTTTAGGAGGACATAGACAAATTTGATGAGTCAAGGAAAGGGTGGCCATAAACTAAAAGCTTGGGGATTATGCTCTGTGGGAAATACTTGAAGAAATTGGGCATATTTAGTCTAGAAAAGATAACAATTAAGAGAAGGACATGATAGCTGTCTTTATTTATTTATTTATTTATTTATTTGGATGTACCAGGGATTGAACTTGGACCTCGTACATGGGAAGCAGGCATTCAACCATTGAGCTATGCACTCTTCCCATGGCATCAATTATTTAAAAGACTCTCATGCAGAAGAAGAGTTGTAGACTTTGTTGAATATTAGCACAAGACAAATATAAGATCTGAAATAAAAGTTATATGGAAAAAGTTTTCAGCCTAATATAAAATAATACTTCTAGACAATTTGAGCTATGTGAAATAGGCAAATACGTGATCGCTCAGCAGAAAAACAAAGTACTTTATAATTATTTGAGCTATCTAATAGAGAAATGTTTGAGATTTGAGGATACATATTCAGGCAGACCTGGGTGCAAGTCTTGGCTCTGTCAGTTGTGAGCCGAGTACTATTGGGCAAGTTACTTAATCTCTCTAAGCCTTATATTCGTCACTATAGAATAGGATAACAACAGTACCGATCTTGTAGGATTGTTGTGAGAATTAAAAGAGATAATGCCTGTGAAACACTGAGCTCTTACTAAACAATTGATAAATGTTAACTATTAATGTTTTAAATAATACAGGAAAATATCTAATGCATGCTTTATTCACACTTTCAAATAGCATTAACTGGATTCCTACTATATCCCAGGTCCTAAATTAGGTGTTAGAGATACAGATATGAGCTAGATAGATGTGGTTACAGCCTTAATTGAGAGTATGAACCAGCAAACAAGAAAACACAACTTAGAATTAAATAAATCAAGTTTTATGCAAACAATAAAAAGGGAAATAAAAATATTTAAGCAACAATGGGAAAACCTGGTTTATTAACAATTTTTTTTAAAGTCTGTCAATATATTGTTGATATTTCTTGCATTCAGTGGGAAAATCTATCAAAGGTAAAGCTAACATTCTCAGAACATTATGCATATGTACACAAAGGGTTGACATGATATAATAAAGCCTCAGATACTGTTGCCCTCCAATATCTATTCTCCCCTTTTTCCTCAGTAACAGAACCCTGATATAATTTGGGACTGCAATTTACCTCACTAAAAGACTACATTTTCTGACATCTATTGTAGATGGGGTGGCCATATGATTAAGTGCTGGCCAATGAGATTAACTTGGGAATGTTGTGTGAAATTTCTGGAAAAGCTAATTAAGAGGAGCCATCTCAGCTAGAAAGAACATCCTTTTTCCCCTTCCTTCTTACCTTCCTATTGTCAAGAATATGGATGGAAGTTCTAGATCTTCAGCTGCCATTTTAGCCCATGAGGCAACATTGAGGATGGAAGCCCTACTTTAGGATGGAGGACTAGAATGATGGAAGAAGCTTGGATCACTGATGTTCATGGACCAAACTTGGACTGCCTCCTTCTGGAATTATTTTATGTGTGAAAGAGATTAGCTTGTATCTTTTTAAAAGCACTTTGACGTGTGGTCTTCTTTATGCACAATTGAACTAACTGACATTGTGATGCACCATCCATATCCCCCTTCAGGACTGAAGAACTTACTCCACCAGTTGCTGGAAATATTGCCCACAGAGGGCCTTCAGCTCTTAGCTCTCTTTTGTACTTGCTTTCTGCTGAAGAGAGTTCCCTAACCCAAGGTCACTTTGGTGGTTTAAAGCTGTATGTACCCCAGAAAAACATATTCTTAAATCTAATCCATTCCTATGGTGGTTTGAAGCTGTATGTACCCCAGAAAAACATGTTCTTAAATCTAATCCATTCCTGGGGGTCTAATCCATTTAAGTAAGACCTTTTGATGAGATTACTTCAGTTTAGTTGTGTGTGGCACAACTAGTATGTGGCTCAACAGGATGGGTCTTAATCCTGTTACTGGAATACCTCTTTTGCATTTAAAGTCTATTTTGTCTGATATTAGTATAGCTACTCCAACCCATTTTTGGTTATTGTTTGCATGTCAAATCATTTTCCAACATTTCACTTGCATTCTCCTTGCATCCCCAGGTCTAAGGTGAGTTTCTTGTAGAAAGCATACAGATGGGTCATATTCCTTATCCATTCTGCCAATCTGTGCCTTTTGATTGGAAAGTTTAATCCATTAATACTAAATGTTATTATTGTCAAGGAAGTACTTACATTAGCCATTTTTCCTTTATGTTTGTAAATGTCATATTTTGTTTTTATTTCTCTTTTTATCCTTTTATTCTTACTAATAATCTTCCTTTCTACACTCTCTTCCAACCCTCTCTCTCCTGTTTTTTACTTTCAACTTGCAGCACTCCCTTTAGTATTTCTTGAAGGGCAGGTTTCTTGTTGACAAATTCTCTTAATTCCTGTTTATCTGTGAATATTTTGTACTCTCCCTTATTTTTGAATTCCAGCTTTGCTGGATACAGAATTCTTGCCTGGCATTTTTTTTCTTATAACACCTTAACTATGTCATACCTCTGCCTTCTCACCTCCATAGTTTCAGATGAGAAATCAGCACTTAATCTTATAGAACTTCCCTTATATGTGATGGATCTCTTTTTTCTTGCTGCCTTCAGAATTCTCTCTTTGTCTTGAGCACTTGACAATTTGATAATTATATTATATGTCTCAGGGTAAGCCTGTTAGGATTTATACTGTTTGGAGTATACTGCACTTCCTGGACATGTACATCCATGTCCGTCAAAAGAATTGGGAAATTTTCAGCCATCATTTCCTCAAACACTCCTTCTGCCCCCTTTCCCTTCTCTTCTTCCTCTGGAATGCCTATAATGCATAAGTTTGTGCATTTCATGATGTCATTCAATTTCCTGAGTCCCTACTGATTTTTTTTTCTATCTTTTTATCTATCTGTTCTACTATCCGTGCAATTTCAGAAGTTCTTTCTTCAATGTCACTAAACTTTTCCTCTGCCTGATCAAATCTGCTGTTATATACTTCCAGCATATTTTTGATTTCTTACATCATGCCTTTCATCACCATCAGATCTGTCATCTTTTTATGTATGTTTACAATTTCTTCTTTATGCTCCACTAGTGTCTTCTTAATATCTTTTACTTCTTCTTTCATCTTCCTTCACTTCATTTAGTTGATTCATGATATTTGTTTGACCATCCTTGATTACTTATTCCATGTTCTGCATCTCCTCTTGATTTTCAGTTTGTTAATTAGACTGGGCCATGTATTCCTGTTTCTTAGTATGGCTTGTAATTTTTTGCTGGTGTCTAGGCATCTGTTCACCTTGATGGGCTCATTCAGTTGGTTAGCTTCTCTTTCTAACTCTAGGGTTTTATTTCATTTTGTTTTGTGTTAACGGTCTTCCTTGACACTTGGTTCCACTTATTCTATATCCTTGTAGTTGTCCATGTTCCCCCCCCGAAAAATATTAAGACCATAGAAAAGGAAAGAATGAAGAG
>JAQZBX010024097.1:0-30391 GCA_029593785.1 Cabassous unicinctus
GCTTGACCAATCCTAATGACCTTTCTCTAAAGTGTCATTTAATTTAAAATATTATATCATTAATGTTTGACATTGATTTTAATCCCAACTAAATAAAAATATGGCTCTGATAATTGACCAATTCTCTATTGAGTTTCCCACCACATTTAAAAAGCTTTTAGGGAGGAGATATGGCTCAAGCAGTTGAATGCCTGCTTCCTATATGGGAGGTCCCTGGTTCTTTCCTGATGCCTCCTGAAAAAATCAAACAAAAAAAACAACTCAAAGAAGCTGATATGGCTCAGTGGTTGAGCACCAGCTTCCCACAGATGAAGTCCTGGGTTCAATTCCCAGCGCTAGTAACTTCAAAAAAAAAAAGGATGAAAAAGCTTTTAGAAGGTGATAACTTTCATTCCTGGCAATTGCCTCTTAATTACCATCAAATGTGATTCCCAGTAGTAATTGCACACTTTTATAATGATCCCTGTACCATGAAAATTTTAAAAAGGCCATTGGTTAGAGCCAACATCAAGGATGTTGGCAATACTTTTGCATATCTGAACTTCTACAACTTGTCTGGAAATTTAAGAGAGAGTACTGGAACAGGACAGTGAAAGACAAAGCTGGCACCAGGTAGACCGTGAAGCTCAGAAGGAAATTATAGATCCAACTTTTCATCTAAATTACGTATTTTGTCTCTTAGGACTCTACTATTTTATTTCCTTCATCAAGATTCAAAAGACTTGAATACAGTTTTGTTGATGGTAAATGAAACAATTCATATATCTTACACTTCTCTGGAAATACATATTAACAAATGCCTGCAACCATGTGGAGGGAAGAAAAGCAAACATAGCCCTTAACTTGTTGATATTTTTTTCTCTCTGTGTGTTTCTCCTGCTGTACTTAGCTGCTATTTCTAGATACTCTTGCACAATTATTTATATTGTATTATTAAGCAGTTTTATTGAGATATAGTCATATACCATATGATCTATCCAAAGTATTTTATCTGTGGCTTTTAGTATAATCACAATGTTGTACATTGTTCTACTTTTAGCTTGGAGATGGGAGGAATGAAGTGGGGTTAATCTTATCTTTGTAAAGAAGCAGGGCTCTCCATATCAGCTAAGAGAGGGGATTGTTTGGGAACTTATTAGAAATACAAATTCTCAAGCCTCAACTCAGACCACCTGAATCAAAACTTTCACCGTTAGGCCACCAATCTTTGTACATATCCTCCAGGAAATGCTGATATACCCAGAGATTGAGAATTTCTAACTTAGGCCAAGCCACTTCAATTTTCTGAAAAAATGGGGCACAGTGTAGTACCCCAACATGATATTAAGAGTTTTCTTTCACACTAGTTCTGCCAATAGCATGCAATCTTCATGATATATAAAAAAGAGACTATGATTTCTGTAGGGAATATTCTTCAGAAATGATACAAGGTCTTGTTGAGAAATGCATAGACACTTTCCAGAAAACCACCCTTGTTAATGATACTTTTTCTCCTTGTGTCTCCACTTTTTTTTTTTATAAAACCTGATCCTATTTCATTTTGAGATACTTGATGCAACAGGAATTTGATAAGGAAAGTGGGGAAAATTTCCCCATCTCTTTCAGTCAAATAGTTTCAAAGTCTTGAAGAATAAATGTTTAACCTCTCTTCATTACAGTCTTAGAAATCAGTCCTAATTGTTCCCAACTTGGCAAGGAGAAATGTTCAAGATGCTGTTAAGTCCAGGTAATTTTCACACCATCATAACCTTGTCGAATGTGCATGAAAAAAGAAAGTAATAAAATATATTTAAACTACTTACAATTTATTTCTGACTATTTGGAGTTGTGAAGTAGATATTACTTATTTTCCCAAAAGCACAATCAAAATGTAACAAATGTACCAAATTAATGAAAGATGTTGTTAATTGGTAAAAGCACTAGAGGAGGAACAGGTGAGGTGTATGGGAATCCCCTATATTTTTTATGTATTATTTATGTAATCTAAAGCTTCTTTAAAATAAAAAAAAATAAAATTTTAAAAAGTTCCCAAATATTGACTGTTGAATTATTCATCAAATACCTACTAATTTAAAATCCCTCCTTTAAAATGAAAGATGATAACTGAGACTGCCTGAGGGGTTTATGGAACACTGTAATATCTTTATGAATTTTTGGCAAATCTAAAATGATTCCAAAATTTAAAAAAAAATTGTTGCAAATATTTTTAAAGAATAATTAGAATCACAATTTTTTTTATGCTCCTAATTTTATAGGCCAGCAGGAGGGTGGATTTGCCCCATCACACCCCTGGAGTTGTATAATCTCATTTAAATATGAATAAAGTTCCTATAAATGCTGACCTCTTCATTTCATCTACTTGCCTAATTCCCTGCAGAAAGAAACTAGCTTAATTAATGGGGTTTTATATGCATTTTATAACTCACTGAACAAATACCCTATCATAAATTTTTTCTTTAAAATGATTTTTAATAATTTTTAATATTTATTTTTTATTTTTAAAGAAGCTTTAGATTATGTAAATGTTACATTAAATATATAGAAGATTCCCATATACATTGCTCCCTTCCCCTCCAACACTTGTGGAGAGAAAGAAATGCTTATTCACTATTGACTATTGGTGGGAATGTAGAATGGTACAGCCACTGTGGAGGACTCTTTGGCACTTCCTAAGGAAGTTGAATTTAGATTTACCATGTGACCCAGCAAAACCATTACTAGCTATATACCCAGAAGAACTGACAGCAGAGACATGAACAGACATCTGCACACTGATGTTCATAGCAGCATTATTCACAATTGCCAAAAGATGAAAACAATCCAGGTGTCCATCAACTGAAAAATGGATAAACAAATTATGAGATATACACACAAAGGAATTTTATGCAGTGCTAAGAAGAAATGAAGTCATGAAGCCTATGACAACATGCATGAACCTGTAGGACATTATATTGAGTGAAGCAAGCAAGACACAGAAGGGCAAATACTGTATGATTGCACTATTATGAACTAAATATATTGTGTAAACTCATGGAGTTAATAATTAGAATAGAGGTCACCAGAAAATAGAAGGAGGGTTGAGAATGGAAACCTGAGGGTTAATCTGTTTAGAATTGGTAAAAAGGTTGTTTGTAAATCTTTGGAAATGAATAGAAATGGTTAAAGCATATCATGGTGTTTATAAGTAGCAGTGGTATTGTATGGGTATGACAGTGGTTGAAAGATCATGTCTATTACTAGAAGGAAAGCTAAAAACTGTAACATGAGTCTGTATAAGATAGTAAAACCTCAGGTAAAACATGAATATGGGTAATATTGCATATAAGACTATTTTTACAAAATATAAATACAAATATACTAGAAAGAGGGAAAAATAATAACAGCTATGTACAGCAGGGGAAGCATAGATAGATTGAGAGGTGATGAGTTTTGTTTGTTTGGTTTTTGTTTATCAATATTAATATTGAAATAATGAATGTTCTCTAAGAATGATTGAGGTGATGAATGCACAAATATGTGATTACACCAAATACCATTGATTGTACACTTTGCATGGATTTATACTTTATTCACATGTATCAATAAAATTGATTTGTTTCAAAAATAAAATATAACCCACCACATCACCTTCCCCACTATTCCAAATTAACAACCATTTTCATTAGTGTGGTACAATCCTTACAACTGATGAATATATATTGAAGCATTGCTACCAACCAAAGTCTATAATTTACATTAGAGTTTACACTTTGTGTCAAAAAATTTATGTTTTGACAAAATATATAACAGCCTGTATCTGTCATTGCAATGTCATGCAGAACATGTCCCAAAAATGCCCCTTATTTCAACTATTCTTCCCTCTCCCAACCCTCGGAATCTCTGGTGATCACTGCCTTTGTATCAATGTTGCATGTTCTTCCATTACTAGAATAATAAGTTTATTTAGTCCATATTTGCATCCCCTCTTATATTTGTTCATTCCTCAATCTTGAGGATATTGAGATGGTGGTGATGCCCACTCTGCTTCAGACTGAGAGGTGGCTTAGATTCCTTGGGTCAGATGGATGGAACTGTCATGCTTGCCTTTGTACATATTCTGCTTTTGGGGGATGGGTGTTTTCCATGATCATGCTTTTGTTAATTGTCCTGAGTGAACCTGATGAATTGGGGTGTATGTGTTGGCTGCAATTCTGCTGGGGTTCTGGACTCCAATAGCATGTAAACACACAGAAGATTTAATACTATGGGACACATATTTAATGACTGTAGTGCTAATTATAGGTTCAAATAAAAGGGGCATAAGAGCCATGAGTAGGAAAACTATAAATGAGTCTAATTCTGATACAATGGGGGGATATATTATCCTATATTTCAAGGTAAGGTCCAGTGACAGTGTGCTGAGTACCTGGGATTGTCTGTCCTGCCTATAGTGTCTAGATGCCTCTAAAGCCCTCAGGAGCACCCCTTCTTAAGGCGCTGTTTACTGTGACAGTCAGTAATACCCACCTGAGATGCGCATAAGCGTAACCTCTGGAATGACTTCCTGGCTCAGTTGTTAATCTCTTAGCCATAGAAACTGTTTTATATTTAATATTTCTCCCTTTTGTTCAAGGTCTTTTTCCAAATGCATTGCAACTTGTTGCTTGGGAATAATCCCTCAGTTCCAGGGAGGCTCATGCCCATGAGTCATGTCCCATACCCATGGGAAAGTAGTGACTTTATATGCTGAGTTTGACTAGAGTTCAAATAAAAATGACTTTTGATATGTTTTTTAATTTATTGAAGTATATCACACTTACATAAACATACATAAGCAATGTGTATAGAAATAGTTGTGAACATACAGATCAAACCTACATAACATCATACAGGGACATCATACCTCACCCTACCAAGAATACTTTACATTGCTGTGAAACAATTTTAACTAATGATTAAAGAGCATCCTCAAAATATTACTACCATCCAAAGTATCTTACATTTGGTGTATTTCCCCCTCCACACACACCCTATGATTATTATTTTTTATACCATTTATATATGAACATACATAAGCAATAAGTGTGTAGTAAGAGTTTTTAACTTACAAAGCAAGCTTGTATAACATCATGAGGGGTCCCATACATCCACCCACTACCAACACCTTGCATTGTTGTGAGACATTTGTTACAAATGATGAAAGAATATCATCAAAATTTTACTACTAACAATAGTCTTTATCTTACATTTGGTGTATTTTCCCCCAACCCACTCTATTATTATTTTTAAAATATTATTTTTAAATTATTATTTTTAAAATATATAAACTTACAAAACACTCATGCACAAGTGCAGGATTCCCATACAACACCCCTCTATCAACACAGCACACTGTGGTGGAACATTTGTTACAGATTATAAGATAATATCATCAAACTATTACCAGGTCCATAGCGTATGTTTGGCACACTTTTTCTATACTCCCCCATTATCAACAAAGTACATCTTTGGCTTAGATGCATGAATATTATATTATTGCTGTTAATCACAATACATAGGTCACTCCATTTGTATGTTTCCCATGCTGCACCACATTATCTCCACCTTGCAATAGTGATGTACATCTGCTCTAGCTCACAAAGGACACTCTTGCATCTGTAACATCTACCACACATCTCATTCACCTTTGGGCTTACTGTGTTATTCAGTCCCTAGATTATTCTCTAGCTTTCTTTCAATTGGCATTTAAAACTCTAGAGTATTCTTTTCAGCCACATTCCTTTTTATAAACCAGCTGTTATTCACTATAATGTTTTACCATCAACTCTATTCATTTCCACATTTTTAATAAAATTAATTAAACTCCTACATGCATTAAACATCAGTAGTCCACCTTAGTCCTCCTCTTATCTCCTTTAAGAATCCACCACCTACCACCAGATCTTAAAGATATTTTCTTACACTTTCTTCTAATAGCTTTATGGCTCTTGCTTTTATACTTAGGTTTTAGGTCCATTTTGAGCTAATTTTCAGATAAGGTGTGAGATAGGGTTCCTCTTTTCTTCTTTTGGCTATGGATATACAGTACTCTCAGCACCATTTGTTGAATGGACTGTTCTGTCTGAGCTGTGTGTGTTTCACAGGCTTGTCAAATATCACTTGCCCATAGATGTGAGGGTCTGTTTCCTAATCATCAGTTTGGTTTCGTTGGTCTATGTGTCTGTCTTTATGCCAATACCATGCTGTTTTTACCACTGTAGAGAGGTAATATGATTTAATGTCCGGAAGTGAGAGTCCTCCAACTTCATTTTTTCTTTTTAAGATATTTCTGGCTATCCTAGGGACTCCTTAGCCTTCCAAATAAATTTGATAATCGTGTTTTCCATTTAGTTAAATTTGCTGGTTGAATTTTTATTGGGATTGCATTGAACCTGTCAATCAATTTGGGTAGAATTGACATCTTAATGATATTTAGTCTTCCAATCCATGAGCATGGAATGTTCTTCTAATTATTTACATTTTTTAAATTTCTTTTAACAATGATTGTAGTTTTCTGAATACAATTGCTTTATATCCTTGCTTAAGTTTATTCCTAAAAATTTAATTCTTTGAGTTACTATTGTAAACGGAATTTTTTTTCCCGACTTCATCCTCAGATTGCACATTACTAGTGTCCTTTAAAGTCTGTTTCATCTAATATAAGTATAGGTACTCCAGCATTTTGTTTTTGTTTTTGTTTTTGTTACTGAATGCATGGAATGTCTTTTTCCAGCTTTTCACTTTCAATTTATTGGTATCCTTAGGTCTAAGATGAATCTCTTGCAGACAGCATATTGGTAACTCATATTTCCTTAACCATATTGCCTGTCTGTGTTTTTTGATTGGGCATTTTATTCCATTAACATACAGCGTTATTACTGTAAAGGCAGTTCTTACTTCACCCACTTTGTTCTTTGTGTTTTATCTGTCATATTTTATTTCACCCCTCTTTGGAGACTTTTAATTATTTTTACTGATATAATCTCCATTTCTAGACTCTCTTCCACGCCTGTCCTTCTTGTCTTCTCTTTTCAGACTGTAACATACCCTTTTGCATTTCCTGAAAAGTGGGTTTCTTGGTTACAAACTCTCTCAGTTTCTATTTATCTGTGAATATTATAAATTCACCCTAATTTTTGAAAGGCAATCTTGCTGTATATAAGATAATTGACTGGAAGGTTTTCTCTTGCAGTATCTTAAATATATCATACCTCTGTCTTCTTGCCTCCATGGTTTCTGATGAGAAATCGGCCCTTAATCTTATTGGGTATCCCTTATAGGTTATGCATTGCTTTTCCCTTGCTGCTCTTAGAATTCTCACTTTGTCTTTGACATTTGACATTCTGATTAGTATGTGTGTTGGAGTTGTTCTCTATGGCTTTATTCAGAAGGGAGTATGTTGTGCTTCTTGAACATGGATATCCATGTCCTTCAATATGGATGGGAAATTTTCTACCATTATTTCTTCAAATATTCCTTCTGCTCCTTTTCCCTTCTCTTTTCCTTCTGGGACACCCATAATATATGTTTGCATGTCTCTTGCCGTTGTTTAGTTCCCTGAGACCTTGTTCAATTCTTTCCATTCTTTTCTTCATCAGTTCTTTCGTATGTTTGCTTTTGGAGGCCATTTCAATTTTCCCAATCCTTTATTCTGCCTCCTTAAATCTGCTATTATATAATTCCAGTGCTTTTTTAAAAAATTTCATTTATTGCACCTTTCATTCCCATAAGATCTGCTATTTTTCTATGTACGCTTTCAAATTCTTCTTTGTGCTCATCCAATGTCTTCTTAATATTCTTACTCTCTTTAGACATTTCATTGAATTTATTAAGGAGATTTGTTTGAACATCTATGATTAGTTGTCTCAACTCCTTTATGCTATCTGGAGACTAACTGGGCCATATCTTCATGTATCTTGGTGTGGATTGTAATTTTTTGTTGCCATCATGGAATCTGGCTTACTAGAGTATTTATTCTGGGTGCAGTTTCTCTATTTAGATTATGACTTTCTTGCCCTCTCTCCCTTTCTTGTTGTGTAATAGGACCTAAGGATGTAGTTGGTGCTGTAAACTGTGGAGGCTCAAGCTGCTTACATTGCCCAAGGGACAGATGAAGCTTCTTCCAACCTTCTTCTTTCTCAGGGATTTGGAGAAAGCCACAGCTGTGTGTAATAGTCCAAGTTGTGGAGGCCTAGACAATGTTTGCCAAGAGAGACTGATGAAGCTTCATACCCTTTTCTCCCCTGCAAGGGTGAGGATAGAGTTGCAGGTCTGTGCAGCAGTCTATGCCATGCAGGTCCAAAATAAGTGCTGCTAACCCAGTAGACTTCCAACTATTCAGTCTGTGTCAGCTGAATGTACCTGCAGTTACCCAGAGAGGCTGGTGCAGAGCCTTACAGCTTCCTCCCTGCTAGAGGTAGGCCTAAAGCCTAGGCTAGGACTACAGTCCAATTTGGGTGAAAGAAACCGGTCCCTATTGCCACTGTGATTTTCAATCAGCCCAGCTTTCCCTCATGCTGAGGGTAGAGTGAAAATTGTGGCTACCAGCCTCTTTCTGACCTGAACAGGTTCAAACTTTAGCTTTTGTTAGGGTTATACTTTAGTCAGCCAAATTTACTAATCAGTAGCTGAAGTCCTCTCTCCCTCAACTTTTTTTGGGAATTGGAGCTTCCAACGAAAGCCACAGAACAGCTCTCAAGGTGGCTTGTGCTTCCAAAGTAGGATGATCATTAGCCTTTGTGGTATTGCCTGTATTTTCCCAGAAAGGCTGGTGCAGGTCCCGCCAGGTTTCTCCCTGCTGGAGGTGGGGCTGGGGCTTAGGCTAGGGCTGCAATCTGATATGAATGAAAAAATCTGGTCCCTACCAGCATTGTGATTTTCAGCCCATCTGACTTCTTCTTATGCTGTGGGTGGGCTTAAAATTGTGGCTAGTGGCCTCTTTCTGACTTGGACAGGTTCATACTTTAGCCCGTCTTAGGATTATATTTAGGCCACCAAATTTACTAATCAGTAACTGAAGCTGGTGCCCTACTGTTTCTTCCTCCCCCATTTTTGGCAAATGGCGCTTCCAATTCCAGCAGCGGAATAGCTCCTGAGGTGGCTTGTGCCACCAGTGGAGGATGGGAACTGGACTCTTTGGCATGGAGTGCTCTACTTAAGAATCTTCTCTGAAGACGGGCAGTATCCTCCTTCCATTCTTTCAAGAATGTTTCACAGAATGCTTTTCTGGTCTTGGAGCCCCCAAACTGGTGCTTTAGGTAACCCTGGGTGATTACTCATTGTCCTGTAGCAAGAGCTGACTCTAGGAGCTCCTTACTCTGCCACTGTCTTACTGGTTGTCTTGATATAAGTTTTTTATGAACAAAGTTTCCTTTTCTCTGGACTTCATTTGAATATACCTTTCCTTAATGCTAAACATTTGAATGCTTCTGTAAATCACTTAAATATTCAATTCAGGTATTAAATTTCTTACCACTGATATTTTTAAATATGATTTTTCTCGAGAATAATAATTGGAAAACATTAAAATCTTTATATAAATGCACAGTTATCTTTAAATCAGTGTTTCAATCAAGTGAAACAACTTTTCAAGATATTTTAATCTCAAATTAAATAAACACATTTCCCTGAACCCAAGGCCTTTGTAATTGGAAGAAAATGATTAAGACTACTTTTTGTATTTTTTTTCTTAGCTAAATTCCACAAACTATTGGAGTAATATAACATTGATTTACTCTGATTTAATTCTGCTTTCATTTGTTTGTGGAAACAGAAATGCCACACATTCTTTAAAGTTTTGAAATGTTTTCCAATTGTTGAATAAGTTTTCAAGCTCAGTTGTTCTCAAAATTGGCCAAGCATGAGAATCACATGGTGAGCTTTAAGAATAACAGGTTGCTTGTTCTAAGTTGAATTGGAATCACGTAGGTTGGAAACAATGGGGACCCATGTTTTAAAAATCTTCCAGATTTTAATGCAAAGGTTTGGTTGAGAACCACTAAAAATGGCTCCCAGTTTTTTTTCCAAATATCCTGCATAACAGGCTAATTCCTTGGAAAATCCCAATTCAAATTTGGTTTTTACATGCAGTAAGTCTCCAAATTGGTGGGAGGGTTGGAGAGATCTTCATGGTTAAAAAAAAGACATAGAAAATTTTTGGAACCTCTACTGAGGACATTGTGTGCTTCTAGCTACTTTTACCCACCCTTTCAAAATTACAGAATCTAGAAACTCACAGATTTATATGGATTTTACCTAATTCATTTTCCAATATGTCTCTTTTCCTATCGTTTTCTTGAAATCACTGATTGTGTTGTTTTGCTATGTTGCTTAATTATATTGCTACATTTTGAATATAGTTCTGGTTCTACTTTATTGTTGAATAATTTATCTTCATTCTAAGAATATAATAGGCAACAATGAGAAGGAAGGAAAATGGGAAGAATCACACACAAAAAATTAAAAAGATAGAAACGTTGGAATGTGGGTCAAATCCAGCAAAGTAGAGCAGCATTCATCAATGATTTTTTAAGAAATGGTCTGATAACACAGGGCCAAACATTCTTTCTTCTAGATTTGAACAATTGCATTGAACTCAGAGACATCCCATTACAATGCTCCTGGTCATATCTAGTTTTAGGAAGAAGAGCAATACCAAGGAAGAGATTTCTTTTGTTTCTAATGATTTGGAGAATGTTCTTTGGAATAGAATGTGCAGTTTGGGACATTTCTTCCCCTTTCCTTAGTGATATCTATATTTTGTTGCAGAGATTAGCTAATTCTTTTAATATCCTCACCAACATTACTGCCCACAGAACCATAAGAGACAAAGAAGAAATGGCTTTCTTGGTTCCTATCTTCAATTGTTCAATTGGCAGCAGACAGGGTGGCTTTCAAGCAACTCACAGTGAGGAAATGTTGGGTTGAAGGGCAGTTTATGGGTAATCTCCCTCTTCAACCCAAAGAATTTACTTAGAATTTTTTTAACATAGGTTGTTATTACAAAAAATGTATGGAACACAATTAAAATAAGACCATTTTTTAAACTTAGATCTGTCTCTATGAAATTTGTTGCATCTAGGTATTTCATTTCAGTAAGTGAGATAATACCATATGTGTCTTTTATGTCTTGCTTATTTCACTCAACATAATGTCTTCATCATTTAGGTGCTGGGGATGGGGAGAAAATGGATTTATTGCTTAATGGGTGCCAAGTATTACTGTGAATGTAATCAATACTACTGAGCTTGAAAAGGGCTAAAATGGAAAATTTTGAGTTGTATATTTATATGTTTATATGTTACCACGATAATTTTGTAAAGTGAAAAAGTATCAAAAAGACAGTCCAAAATGATCATTTCAGAACGTAGTCAGTCCAAGAGTTATGAAAGATCTACAAAATGTTATTGAATAAGTACTAAAATAATATCTTAGATAATTTATTTGTGTCCTGTAATAGTGAAATGTTGGCAGGATATGATGTGACTGATCACGCTTAGTCTAACCATTTACCTGACAATCATCCTGGGAATTTTCCAAGTTAGTGTTTCAATGTTGCTTGTTCTGCAACTTTAAAATCACCAGTTAGGATGAAAAACAACCCTGGTTTGCCTGAGATGTGGGATTTGTGAGCTAAAGTTGGGATCAATCATAGAAAC
Organism: Cabassous unicinctus; assembly: GCA_029593785.1. NCBI lineage: Eukaryota > Metazoa > Chordata > Mammalia > Cingulata > Chlamyphoridae > Cabassous > Cabassous unicinctus. The sequence continues at coordinate 11,676 of JAQZBX010024097.1, forward strand.
TGGAATAAGATGGTCACTCTATTATCAAGCAGTGAATAGTTTTTGAGTGCATATTGTGTTAACTGCAAGTTGTTAAGGAGGTCATTCTAAGTTGCTATCCTAGGGGACTTACACTTTATATCATGCATTTTTCAATACTGCTGACATATTGACATTTGAAGTGAGATTGTTTTTTGTTGTGGAGGCCTGTCTTATTCATTTTAGGCTGATTATCAGCATGCTGGGTGTCAACACACTAGTGCCAGTAGCCATGTCATCTCTCTATGTTGTGACAACCAGAATTGTCTCCAGGCATTACCAATTCACTATGGGTGGATTGAGGTCCACTGATTTAGAGAAATCAGATGTAAGTACATGGAAAAGTGACCACACAAAGGAAACATTTTAATAAGGATAAATTGACTGGTATTTCCAGTAAACAGAAAGATTATTTTAGGGAAAATTTTCACTGAAGAGGTCAGACTTGAACTTATTGGAGAGGAAGAGGATAAGGGAATGATGTAAAAGGATAAGTTGATCCAACCTTTAGCAATTAATGGATGAGTAGATGCATAGACATAATAAAACAAATATAGTTAAATGTTAATTTTTGAATCTTTGTGGTGGTTATTTGGGTATTCGCCTGGAAATCTGTACAACATTTTTGTAAGTTTGAAATTTTTCATGATAAAATTTGGGAAATATATTAAATAAAAAATTAAGGAAATATACAAATCAAAGCCAAATGAGAGAGTCTCTGACTCAAGGAGTCTATAATTTAATTACATTAAAGGGTAAAATAGGTACACAAGTAAGAATTAAACACTTCCATTGCAATATAAATGTATTTTAGGACAAGTGATGCACCACTGTAACTTATTATCAAGGATTGGTATATAGTTCTAAAGCTTTGAGCCAACTTATCTGATTCGATCTTCATAGTAGTCCTTTCAACTGAACAAGGGAGATCCTATGTTTTATAAATGATTGAATGGACTCAAAGAGGATGAGGTTTATATAATATGTGTCATACACATGAAGTGGACAAAATTGGAACTTAAATTCATATCTTCCTGTTTTGAGTCCATTGTTCTTTTTACTCTTGCTCTCTGTAAGCCAACTGCTGTTGTGGACCTCTTCAAGGTATAAAGAAATGCATGGTCTCAGACGATTGGTGCTGAGGTCACCTGGCATTGGTCCTGTGGATCTGTCAGATGCCTGGCTGCCAACTGCTTCTTTAACTCCTCCTGTGGGAAATTTGTGAACACAGTCTGGTACCCCAAGACCATTCCTCCAGTTGACTGCTTAAAACCCTCCCCTCTGCCTCTAGGCTTGAGAGGCTACTGTCATCCATCTCACCTTTGGGAATCCTTTCAACAAGGCTCCAGTATAGGTCCCCTTTGTGGATCCATATCTCATTCCCTAATAACATGCATCCTTGTGGTTTAATGCAACTGTAATCCTCCTTTTACTGCCATTAGACAAGGACAATTTCTGCATCAATGTTTTTCCTTCAGGCTTCTCTTGGTGAGAGTCAAACACTGGGATTTTTGTTCTCCAGGTGACTGGGATCAGATGCAAGCCTTCTAGGTTATCCTGTTGTAACATTTCTCAGTTGACTTGTGTTTTAGTTTGATAAAGCTTCTGAAGGCTATATACCAAAATGAGTTGGCTTTTACAATGGAGATTTTCTATCTTATAACTTACAGTTCTGAGGCAACAGAGATGTCCAAATCAAGGCATCATCAGATGATGCTTTCTCCCCAAAGACTGGCTGCCAGCAATTCTGGGCACCTCTGACACATTTCAAGGCACATGGCAGCATCCGACAGTTTCTCCATTCTCTTCCACGTTTTGTTGTTTACATCTTTACGCTTCCATCTTCCAGCTTCTATGGCTTTCTTTCTCTTTGTCTATAATTCATTCTTTTATAAAGGACTCCTGTAAGAAGATTAAGACCCACCCTGGGCTACATCTTACTGAAGCGACCTAATAAAATGTCCTACCCACAATAGATTTACACTCACAGGAATGGATTAGATTTAAGAACATGAATTTTCTGAAGTCCATATAGCTCCAAACCATCATAGCTTGAAAAAAATGAAAGTCCATTCATTTACACTGACAATTATTTTCCAAGGAAGCCTTTTTGTTTTCTCCAAATATCAGTGGAAACTGTTATTCACAGTCATGATCCACATCCAGTACAGGTCTCTGTACTTCACTTTAGTGTGTGGATATGCACAAGTCCTCCCATGTTGTGTTTGGCCTGTAGGGTCTCAGTCAATACACAGAAAGGAAAAGACCCACTTCAATTTCAGTTTCCTTTGTTTCCCCAGCCATAGTTAAATCTCTATATTTTGATGAAAGAATAGATACATGTATGGATGGTAATGAAATATGCAGAATAGATGAAAAACTTTTATATATTTCCAATGCAGCTGTATATATTGCTTTTAGTCTTAGTGATGCAGAAAAACAGATTTCTTTAGTGTGTTAAAAACCAAAATGTGTTGATCATTCTTTGTTATCACCACCACCTCCTTGTCATTCACACTAAGTTGCTTAAAATACCTTTGTCATCAGAAGGAAGTAAAATAAGAAACTGAAAGAAAAGTCCTTATAATTTTCTTCTGAGCTCTTTAAAGAAATGAAGAACAAATGTTTCAAATACCCGTCCTTTTTTTAATAAACATGCAGAACATAGTACAATCCTTGTTTTGTATATAGAGCATTGATGTTTAACAAACCCTCCTCCAATTCCTGTTCTTGAAATGATTATCAGAAAATTATGACTCATTCAGCTTAATGTTAGTTGAGTTGCAGTTTTCATTTCTCATCTCCTCCATAATCATTTTTACATGTCTACTTTATTTTCTCTAGTATTCTTTTTATCCACTTGAGACCAACAGACTGATCTGCTTGCCAAGAATATGATAATCAATTCATATTTTAACAGAAATAACTTGGCTCCACTTCATATGTGAAGGTATGTTTGTAATTTTGCTGCACATTACTTAGCTTTTCTATTTTGTTGGTGACGGTGGCATCATATTTGATGAAATCCGCTCTGGGTAATTGACAAATTGCTTCAAATTTTAAATAAAATATTACAAGTAGTTGTCAATATTCATACTAAAATGTCTGGCTTTCAGCTATTGAAATGCTGACCAGTAATGAGGGCTACAAAATGGGGGGGAAAAGACATTCTAACTGAAGCTTGGAATGGAAATTATGAACATTCACTATATATCCATTCTTGTGGAAAACACAGGAGGCATTCAAAACCTGAGGCTGTTGACTTAAACTAAGCAGCCCATCTCTGCCTCTAAGTCCAACTGCTTTGGCCCTTTTGGAGACAATTTAAAAATTAGTAAAGCTGTCACTCATCATGTATGAGGAATCTGGCAAACCAATTTGACCACATTTAATTAAAAGGATCTTAATACACTTACATCTATTTTATGTTTTTTTTTTTTTTTGGTCTCATTATCTACCAAAGTTTTTGACACCTGGATTCTGCCTTTGACCACTAATAGTCTTCTTAGATAAATGACAATTCTGTTTTTGTTTTTTTCTCCCAAAATGGTCTGTTTAACTTGTCTTCTTCCTTCCTTACAGGAGCAGCTGCCTTCTTTTTCTAAAATTCCATTAGCTTTGTCATGGATGACACATTTAATTCTAAGGAAAACCAAAATATTGATGAAGATCTGAATAGTTTCCATCTTAACACCAAGGTAATAAGTGGCATAATAGAATACAGGAAGAATGGGTCCGGATTGCACTTGTTAAATTCACTTTTCAGCAAATTCAGGTGAGCAAAAATCAGGTAGCTTTTAGTTCTTGGAATTCTTTGGTTTCCACTCCAAATGATCCCATCATGGCATCAGAGAAGGGTGATGGAAGCTGAGTCTAGTGAACTTTGTGAAGCCTGGTAACTGCATAAAATATACCCCTAGCCTACACAACTAGAGTTACTCCCTTAACTGTTCATGAATTGGAATATTTTTAGCAATATCTGTCATTGTGAATGAAAAAGTTGTTCAAATTAGTTTTTATTTCTTATAAGGTAATCCCACTGGAAGAATTTCCTGAACTTTTTGGAATTTTAGACCTCAAAGTTTTCTTCAAGTTTCTCATTTATTAAAAATGACTTTTAAATATTAGCACTAAAATTTCAGATTGCAAGAACAAATATTAAGAAACAGATATAAAAGCATTTCACTCTTAAGTAAATCTTATTCAGTAATATGTCCCAGTGGCATCCTATTGCATGTGCAGCTAGGTTCAAGGAGGACACAAGAGATACTTTATGCCAGGAAGAAAAAGAGTCTAATGAAAATTGTTTTAATTAGAGAAATACTAGGTCCATTCTTGACTCTACCAGCTGCATAACACTGAGTTTTTTGAAACGTTTTTAAAATTGAAAGTTGTCATTCATACTTGAACATCCATAAACAATTAGAGTAAGGTTTAAGTTGTGAACTTAGAAAACAAATACAGATATCATCTTGTAGGGCTTCCATACAACCAACGTTTTGCATTGTTGTGAAATAATAATTACAAACTGAAAAAGCATCATCAAAACATTACTGCTAATTACAGACAATATCTAACTTTTGGTGCATATTCACCCCAACCCACCCAGTTAATGGCACCTTATATTAGTATTATATACACTAAGGTTTTGATGCTTCATGAGATTCCATTTCCCCACTGAGGCTCTTGTTGCAGTTAAAATGGGATAGCAAAGTTAATGCACTTGGCACATGGACTGTACTCAACAAACAGAAGTTCATTTCCCCATTTTGGATATTAAGCTTGCCATTTGGTCCACAGCTAGCAAGGCATAGCTAAAAGGCTAAAACCATGGTCAGTAAACTTTTTAGTAATCACTAGGTATTAAACATTTTCAACTTTGTGCACATTATGGTTTCTATCACAATCATTGTAATGCAAAAGCAGCCATAAACAATACATAACAAATGATCTCTGTTTCAATACATATTTATGGATACTGAAATTTGAGTTTCTTATCATTTAATGTGTCATGAAATACTCAAATTTTCAACCAAAGGTAAAGTTAAATGCCATTTTTAGCTTACAGGCCATGCAAAAACAGGGGTGTGCAAAATTTATTCCAATTCTTGGGCTAGAATATATCTTGAAGTTATTTGTAAATGATAATACTGGGGTTCATAGGACATTATTATAATCAAGGGATAATTGGGGCTATGGGAAATATTATTAAATCAACAACAGAAAACATCAATTACACTTGTATTTTATCTTCAAAGACACATGAATTTTTAACTCCAATAGATTTACATATACTGAGACATATATTGATATAATTTCATATATTGACTGAAATGATTAAAAACACATTGATTCTAATATTTATATATATTGACTCAGGTGATTATAAACTATAATGATAATTATAGTTCTTTTGTTCAGATGAAAAACAAAATTGAAAAGCCTCCCTGTGTTTATTGGCACAAGATAGCTTGGTTGGTGGTCATGTCATCTTTTATAATGTGACCCACACGGAATGTTCTTGTAACCACTTCTCCATTTATGCAGTACTCTTGGCATCCAGTAGTTTAAGGCATGCTTTTTAAACATTTTGTAAACTTTATTTTAAAGAAGTCTTAGATTACTGAAAAGTTACATTGAAATGATAGGGGATTCCCGTATAAGTCACCCTCTCCCCCTCTCATATTTTCCCCTATTGATAACATCTTACATTATTGTGGTACATTTTTACAATTGATAAACAAATACTGAAACATTGCTGCTGACCATAGTCTATAGTTTACATTATGGTTTGCACTTACATTGTACAATTTTATAAGTTTTGACAAATTGTATAATGGCATAGTCTTTAATTTTTAACAATGAAGTTACTTATGGGATTTTCATACATGCCCTTTATCAGGTTGAGGAAGTCTCTTTTTTCCTAGTCTGTTGAATGTTTTTATCATGAAAGAATGTTGGATTTTGCCAAAATATTTTTCTTCATCTTTTGAGGTGATCATGTGGGTTTAGTCTGTTTTGTATTGCTAAACAATTAGAGTCCAAAAATTATAATTTTCTGTAAAGTCAATCATTGAAAAAATGATATTTGGTTGGGAGCTTAATGATTGATTGATAGATAGATAGATAGATAGATAGATAAATAGACTTTATTCAATTAAGAAAATGTCTGCTGACTTAAAAATGGAAATGTGGATGATTTCAAAGATCACGAAACATCTTAACAATCAGAGATAATGGTAATTAATTTAAGAAATTAATCTTGGTATTTTATACATATATGTATTTTTTCTAAGCTGTGACTACACACTCCATATCAGTGGTTCACAAATGAGGACAATTTTTCTTCCCCTGGGATAGTTGAAACTATTTGGAGACTTTTTTTGGGGGGGCACAACTTGGGGGTGGGGGCAGTGCTACTGAGACCTACTGGGTAGAGGCCAGAGATGTTGATAAACCTCACACAATCCGTGGTACACTCCCCCACAATAGGCATTTATATAGCCCAGAAGGTCAATAGTGCTGAGATTGCATATCCCCAATCTAGGTAGTATTACATTCTGCTTCATAAATTTAGATTCTCATGAACATTTTCCAATATTCCTGAAAGGTTTCAAAATCTGATTTTTAATGGCTGCATTGTACTATAAATCACGGATGTATAATAGATTAAGATGTATTAGTTGTTAATACTCTAAATGGATTTAAACTTTGTTTACAGTTATAAATATATTGTGATGAACCTCAATGTCCATATATTTTTGTATTTTTAATTTATTGATTTGTAATTTTTAAAATTTTTCTACATGACTAGAAAAGTGCTGTGAGAGGTGGTAAACTTTGTGTGTTCTGAATGTGAGGGAGGGTCCTGAACTGACCTTTTGTATGCATCAAAATTTTTATCATTGAAAAGTGGGCATCTACTGTAGAGACCAAGGTAAATGGGCATATGTGATGGTTAGGCTAATGTGTCAACTCGGCTACGTAATTGTGTCTAGGTGTTTGTTCCAGCAAGCACTGGGCTAATTGTAATAAAAGAACATTTATGGACTTCAATCACCAGTGAGTTTACTGTGTGGATGGCTGATTACATCTGCATCAATCAGGGAGACTACATCATCAATGGATGGTGCTTTTATGCAATCAGTTGAATGACTTAAAAGGGGAGGTGATTTCAACATTCAGAGAGAATTTCCCAGCTCGTCATTGGACAGGCAACTTCTCCCAGAAACTCATCAACGACCTTTCGTCGGACTTTCATCGGAGCCACTGGTTTGCAGCCTGCCTGAGGAACCTGGACTTGTGCATCCCCACGGTCGTGTGAGAGACTCTTTTAAAATCACATATTATTGACAGATATCTCCTGTTGATTCTGTTTCCTGAGAGAACCCTGACTAATACAGCTTGGTATGGGGAGCAGTCCTTGAGGAACAGAGTCTTAAACATGGGATGTCTGAGGTGGTTCTGGGAGTTTTGTAATTGACTCTCTACTCTAATTGGACTCAGGGGTACTAATGACTCCCTTTGCAATAATGAGGTTGCTAACAGTCCATGGCATGAGCTGGCAATAGAGATACGAAAAATAGCATCCTTGGATTCCCCTACTTTCATGCTTATAAGAAGCAAGATCTGGGTGAGGATATTTTCAACACTTTAACAGAATTTTGTGGAGTAAAAAAATATAATGATGTTGGCTGGCTCCTCCTAGATACTCTGTATACAGTTACAAAAGAAAGATATGAGCTAAAGTCTTCAAATTTGAAACTTAAATGTCACATGGGTGATATGAAAGTTTCTACATGTTCCTTGAAAGAAAATCTTGTCTCCTGTAGCCACAGACTTGAGATACCTGAGAATCAAACCCAGACTCTCATTGTAAGAGTAGCAGAATTACAGAGGAAACAAAAATCTCAACCTCATAGGGTTCCTGTAATTAAAGTGAAGGTATTGATTGGAAAGGAGTGAAACCCTGAGAATTGGGATGGCAACATACGGGATGATGATAATATTGTTGGGGACATTGGAACCCTAAATTCTGCCAAGACTTTACCAGATAAACCTGCGATGGCCTGCCCTGTGGAGACCACACCTTGTCAACCTTCTATCATCCATCCTCCAGCTTGCCCCAGGGAGTCTGGAATTCCTTCCAGCCCTGAGGTGGGTACAAGCCAAATGGAAGCCTGCACTGCCCAACTTCCAGTCTGCCCTGAGGAATCTGTCTTCCAACCCCTGCCTGAAGAGAATAATCATGTCTCAACAAAAGAAAATGTAAAGGAATGCCCTCAGGCCAGGAGCCTGCAAGACATCTCTAATCATTCTCTTTACCCACACCCCCCACCCCTCTTGTCTTCAAGACCCATTACTAGATTAAAATCACAACAAGCCCCCAAAGGTGAAATACAAAGTGTGACCCATGAGGAAGTACGCTGTACTCTGAAAGAACTGCATGAGTTTTCCAACTTATATAGACAGAAATCAGGGGAATATGTGTGGGAATGAATACTAAGGGTATGGGATAATTGTGGAAGGAATATAAAGTTGGATCAGGCTGAATTTATTGATATGGGCCCACTAAGCAAAAATTCTGGGTTCAATGCTGTAGCTCGAGGGGTTAGAAAGGGCTCTAACAGTTTGTTTGGGTGGCTGACTGAAGCATGGACGAAATGATGGCCTAGCATATCTGATGCTGAGATGCCTGATTCGCCATGGTATACAATAGATGAGGGGATTCAAAGACTTAGAGAGATTAGAATGCTAGAATGGATTTACCATTTGAGACCTGCCCACCCACCCCAGGAATTTCCAGAGGACAAACCTTTAACCAGAACTGTGAGGAATAAATTTGTAAGACTAACTCCATCTTCTTTGAAGAGCTCTGTGGTTGCTCTTCTCTGCAGTCCAGATATTACTGTAGGGGGGGCTGTAATGGAATTGAAATCCTTAAATATTATGGGGATGATCGGATCTTGGCCTGGTAAAAGTCAAGTATCGGCAGTTAATCGCCAAAATCAAGGTGGGCATGGCTACCACAATGAAAGACAGATTCAAAACAGCACACAGAATAGTCTGAGTCGCATGGAGTTATGGTGTTGGCTAATAGATCATGGGGTACCCAGAAGTGAAATACATGGGCAGTTTACTAAATTTCTTCTGGATCTGTATAAGCAGAAGAGTTCTAGGTCAAGTGAACAGAATCCTAACTCTAATTACAGATGCAGAGAATCACGGACCCTTAATTAATTCCCAGACTTGAGATAGTTTATAAACCCATAGCCCCTTGAATGAGAAGGCCAGGTCCCCTTGGGGAAGGATCCTGTTAAACTGCCATGTTACCTTCTCTTTCCCAGCCCATAGCTTTGGCCTCTTGGGGAGTCCCTTACAATCAGTTGACTGAGGATGAGAAAACTCGGGCCTGGATTACAGATGGTTCTGCAATATATGCAAGTACCACCTGAAAGTGGATAGCTGCAGCACTGCAGCCCTTTTCTGGGACATCCTTGAAGGATAGCGGTGAGGGCAAAACTTCCCAGTGGGTAGAGCTTTAAGCAGTGCATCTAGTTGTTCATTTTGCTTAGAAGAAGAAATGGCCAGAGGGGCGTTTGTACACTGATTCATGGGCTGTTGCCAAAGGTTTGGCTTGATGGTCAGGGACTTGGAAGGAACATGATTGGAAAATTGGTGACAAGGAGGTCTGGTGAAGAGCTATGTGGATAGATCTTTCTGAGTGGGCAAAAAACATGAACATATTTGTGTCCCACGTGAATGCTCACCAGAGGGTGACTTCAGCAGAGGAAGAGTTTAATAATCAAGTGGATAAGATGACCCACTCTGTGGCTAATGCTCAGCCTCTTTCCCCAGCCACTCCTGTCATTGCCCAATGGACTCATGAACAAAGTGGCCATGGAGGTAGGGATGGAGGTTATGCATGGGCTCAGCAACATGGACTTCCCCTCACCAAAGCTGACTTGGCTACAGCCACTTATGAACGCCCCATCTGCCAGCAGCAGAGAACCACACTCAGCCCCAGATATGGCACTATTCCTTAAGGTACCAGCCTGCTACCTGGTGGCAGGTTCACTACCTTGGGCCACTTCCACCATGGAAGGGGCAGCAATTTGTTTTAACTGGAATAGACACATACTGTTGCTATGGGTTTGCATTTCTGGCACGAAATGCTTCTTCCAAAACTACCATCTGTGGACTTACCAAATGTCTTATCTACTGCCATGGCATTCCACACAGCATTTCTTCTGATCAAGGAACCCATTTCACAGCAAATGATGTGCGGGAATGGGCACATGCCCATGGAATTCACTGGTCTTACCATGTTCCCCATCACCCTGAAGCAGCTGGATTAATAGAACGGTGGAATGGCATTTTGAAGACTCAATTACAGTGCGAACTCGATGGCAATACCTTGCAGGGCTGGGGCAATGTTCTCCAGGAGGCTGTGTATGCTCTGAATCAGCGTCCTCTCTATGGTGCTGTTTCTCCCATAACCAGGATTCATGGGTCCAAGAATCAAGGGGTGGAAATGGGAGTGGCCCCACTCACTATTACCCCCAGTGACCCACTAGGAGAATTTTGACTTCCTGTCCTTGCAACCTTAAGCTCTGCTGGTCTACAGGTTTTAGTCCCAAAAGGAGGAGTGCTGCCGCCAGGAAACATAACAATGATTTCATTGAACTGGAAGTTAAGACTGCCACCTTGCCACTTTGGGCTCCTCTCACCTGGGAATCAACAGGCAAAGAAGGGAATTACCATACTGGCTGGGGTAATTGATCCTGACTATCAAGGGGAAATAGGCCTACATCTACAAAATGGGGGTAAAGAGGAGTTTGGCTGGAAAGCAGGAGATCCTCTCTAGGGCTTCTCCTAGTCCTGCCATGCCCTGTGATTAAAGTCAATGGAAAATTGCAACAAACCAATTCAAGCAGGACTAACAATGGACCAGAATCTTTGGGAATGAAGGTTTGGGTCACCCCACCAGGCAAAGAACCACGGCCAGCTGAAGTGCTTGCTGAAGGTAATGGGAACATGGAATGGATAGTGGAAGAAGGTAGTGATAAATATGAATTTCGACTATTTGACCAGTTACAAAAACGAGGACTGTAATAGTCATGAACCCTTCTTCCATGTTTCGTTATGAATATGATTGTATATGTATACAAAACAAATTTCTTTGTTTTCTTCCCCAACCTTTTCCCCTATCATGAAAAGTTGTATTAATTCCATGGAATAATATTTAAGGATGTCAAGTTTAAGAGTGAAGATTACCCAAGGACTTGCACACTGTTCTGTGGGAAATTAATGCGTTTCCGGTTGTACGCAGGGGAGTTGAACATTGTTATGCAGAAATATATATGTACACTTGTCTGTTATTGTTTTTACTTAGAGACTAAGTATGGTTTAGGGCAATGTGTACGATTGCTGAGTTGACAAGGGGTGGACTGTGATGGTTAGGCTAATGTGTCAACTCGGCCAGGTAATTGTGTCCAGGTGTTTGTTCCAGCAAGCACTGGGCTAATTGTAATACAAGAGCATTTATGGACTTCAATCACCAGTGAGTTTACTGTGTGGATGGCTGATTACATCTGCATCAATCAGGGAGATTACATCATCAATGGGTTGAGCTTTTATGCAACCAGTTGAATGACTTAAAAGGGGAAGTGATTTCAACATTCAGAGAGAATTTCCCAGCTTGTCGTTGGACAGGCAACTTCTCCCAGAAACTCTTCAACGACCTTTCATGACACTTTCATTGGAGCCACTGGTTTGCAGCCTGCCTGCAGAACCTGGACTTGTGCATCCCCATGGTCGCATGAGAGACTCTTTTAAAATCTCGTATTATTGACAGATATCTCCTGTTGATTCTGTTTCCTGAGAGAACCTTGACTAATACAGCATATGTCGGGTAATCAGCATGGCTTTGCTTCTTTTAGGAAATGGACATCTTTTAGGATGTGGTCATAACCTGATCAAATTATAAACTGGATTTGAGGTTTGTTATTACTGTGGCCACCCTCATAGTACCACATGGTTCAAGTTCCTCCAGTAACTCCCTATGTTCAACATGGGTTCTTGGTTCGGCAGAGTGGTTTTCATCAATATCTGCTTCAACTTCAACTTTTGACTTGCCCTTAGTTCTGGTATCAGAGAGGGTTTTTCTCTCACAATTTGGTATGGAAGCTTCTTAGTCAGTAGGGGAAAAGCTGCTGTTGCAAAGGTAATGTTCTCTGCTCATCTGATAATCCTTACTCTTAGCAAGGCAACAATTCCTGCTTTTGAGGAGGAATTAATCTCAGTAATTCCTGACATTCCCAGCTATTCTTCTGAGTTGAGAATGTATTTGTGTCCCTCTGACACAGAAAATGTTTTCTTTGTACTTGCCTTCTCTCAGTTCCATGGGTTGCCGTCAGTGTCCTAAGGGTGAGAGTGTGTGTTGTTCATCCCCCGTGAACTCATTCTATTATTTCTGAGTGGGACAAGCCCACTGTGGCTTTTGTTCCCTTCCCTCACTTCTGAACCCTAGGGTGGGCTTTTGTAGGTCTTCCCCATTCTTTTCTGTAAATGCCTGGAAGGATTTATGGAACAAATTTTGCAAGATAGTGTGTATTCTACTATGGATGAGTTCCTGGAAACTCACTGTGTCTCCTGTGCTAGCTTATCCTCCACCAATTTGCTAACAGCCCAAGCTGAACTCTCTTTATGAGAAACTAATCACATGATGCCCTGGTAATCCAATATTCATGTATCTTCTCTCCATAAATTTTGGACCTGTTCATTGCCCGATGTCCTCAAGTTATCAATAGTTTGAAGAATATTTGTGAACTGGCTATTTGTCAACTATTTCCCTTTATTAGATAGGCGCAATGTTCATTCAAGTGCCTGCTATCACCTCGTGGATAGTGGAATATTTTTATTAATGTAATCTAGTTTTAATGCATGTATCTCAGAGAAGGATTCTCAATTAATTAGTTGTATTAGATATGACTATCCCTATTTTAAAGTCTTTTTTCCCCAGTCATTTATTTTTTCAAAACAGATATATTTTTTATTTTTTTAAAGATAGTTAGATTACATAAATGTAACACAAGAAACATATGGATTCCCATATGCCCCATTCCCCATATTGCCCACACCCTCCCACATAAACTACATCCTTCGTTATGGTGGCACATTCATGGCAATTGAGAAATGCATCCAGGGCATAGCCACTGAGCATGAACCATAGTTCACATTGTAGTTAACATTTTCCCCACACAATTGTGCAGGTTATGGGAAGATATATAATAGCCTGTATTTTTCATTGCAATGCCATTCAGGATGATTCCCAAGTTCCAAAAAAGCCCCTGTATTACACCTGTTTTTCCCTCTCCCTGCCCCCAGAGCCTCCAGTGGCCACTGGCTCTACATCAATGTTGTAATTTCTTCCATTGCTAGAAGAATCACAATAAGTCTATAGTAGAATACCAGCAAATCCACTCTGTTCCATAGTTCATTCCCAAATCCTGATGATTCTGGGATGGTGATGTCCACTCTACATGTAATTGAGAAGGGGTTTAGATCCCATACAGCCCATGGATGGGACTCGCTTGCTTGCAGTTGTAAGCTCTCCTGTTTCCTTGGTATGGTGGTTGTCGATCCTCACCTCCTTGTTAGCTGTCCCGGGTGAGTCCAATGAACTGGAGAACAGTTGTTGCAACTCTGCTGAGGCTCTGTGCCCAACTGTCACATGGACAACCCAAAGATTCAAGTCTCTTGGATGTACAACTACCAACTCCTGTACCAACTATAGGTTCAAATAGAAGGGACAGATGAGTCATGTGTAAGGAAGTCATAAGTGATTCCAACTTTGTCACTTTCAGGAGCACAAACTCCAAAGTAGGGCCCACTGGCAAGACACCAAAGTCCCGAGCTATTTGCCATGAGCATAGGACCTGGGTGTCTCGAGAGCCCTCAGGAGCCTCGTTATTTGGAATAGTATCTACTTTGGCAGTCCATGAGATCCTGCTGAGATATGCATAAGCATTACCTCTGGGATGTCCTCCTGACTCACTTTGAAGTGTCTTTGGCATATAAACTCATTTATCTTTACCTTTTCCCCCCTTTTATTCAGTTCTTTTTCCAGTTGCATGCTAGTGAGTGCTTGCTTGGTGGTAATCCCTCAGTGTCAGGGAGGCTTATCCCAGGGAGTCACATTCCACACAGGGGAGAAAGTAATGCATTTATATGCTGAGTTTGGCTTAGAGAGAAGCTACATTTGAGCAACAAGGAGGCTCTCAGGAGGCAAATCTTAGGCACCCCACAACACTAGGTTAAGTTTCAATTTTAAGAGCATAGTCTCACAAGCATAACCATTAATAATATAAACCCATCAATGGACCATCCTCCTTCACCAGTCATTGCCCCTGCATTTGGGAACTCTTGCTGCTCCATTAGAGAATGTGGCAGAGCTGTCCAGCATGGGAATTCAATATTTCATCAGTTATTGTGTGAATCTGCACCCACTGTGACAATGCCCTGTGAACATTTGAACACATTTATATACCTTATGTGTATGTCCCAGTGAACTTCCTCCCATATATCCCCAATCACTGAAACCCTACACCAATGATCTTCCCCTACAACCAGGTGTAACCCTTCTATGATCCAAAGCTTCTTCAAAAATGAAGCCAAAATAATAGCCAAATGCAATTAATAGGAAAAGGAAATTATAATGATATGTTTAAAAATAAGAAATAAAATACATAAAAGTTTTAAAAAACTAAAAATAAAATAAAATTTAAAAATTCAGATATTAAAAATATTTATTTTTTTTTACATTTTGCTTTTCATCACTGTAATATCTCATCATGTATGTACAGTGACATTTTCTTCCATTTATTCCCCAGTGTTTTGCTTTTTTTCATTTTGTTTTCAAAGAAGTTTTAGGTCACAGTAAAGTCATATACAGAACACAGGAGACTCCCATATGCCCCCCATCTTTCCCTTCTCCCCCTTCCCATATTAATACCTTTTTATATGTGGATGGTATATTTGTTAAAACTGATATACAAATAGTGAAACATAGCTACTAACAATGCTCAATGGTTTACATTATGGTTTACATATTAGACTACATAATTTTATAAATTTTTATGATATTTAACATGACCTGTGTCCATCACTGCAAGATCATATAGAGCACTTCCATTGCCCATTCAATACCCCATATTCCATCTATTCTATTCCTCCCTCCCCTCACCTCGAGGCCCATGGTGACCAACCGGCTTCAATCCTTGGATGACAAGATTCATACCTACTTGCAACAACATTGAAGTCTTGACACACTGGTTTGTCCTCTCCTATGATCTTGATTGACTTCTGCCCCTCTATTAGAGAATATATTGGTCCTCCCCAAGATTGGAGTCCAACTCCTTCCTGCTCTTTTTTTTGTTCTCCACCCACTGATACAACACATTATGTCAAAATAATCACTCTCACACTCCTTAGAAGCCTGTCCCAGGTGCACCCTGTCCTGAATGCCCCCCATCCAACACCCTAAACTAGTATACCTTCTTTGTAATATTGCCATAAGAACATTCCCAACTTTGTACTTTAAATCATATACCCACAAATCTCCAGTGTTCACCTGGTCCTTCTGCCAACCCTCCCCCCATTTCCATGGACCGTCCAACACACCTCCCCACTCTACCCACCTGTCAAACTTGCACCACACAACCCAATAGTATCACTATCATCCTGTCATATCCCTTCAATGCCCAACAATACACTTCCACCTTATCATCGTATGGGTGTTGGCAAACAACCTTCTTCTCTATTTCTATTTCCTTAAAACTTATCTTCCTGGCAATAGCTCTCTGAGTCTTCTTACTTTGCTTAATTCAAATTAATGAGGTCATGTAATATTTGTCCTTCAATGCCTGGCATGCTTCAATCAACATAAGGTCCTCAGGATTCATCCATGTTATCCCATGTGTTAGCACTGTATTCCTTCTTACAGCTGAGTAATAGTCCATTGTACGTAGAGAAAACATTTTCTTTTTCCATTCATCTGTTGATTGGCATTTAAGTTGATTCCTATTTTTAGCAATAGTGAATAATGCTGCTATGAACATTGGTGTGTATATATCTGTTTTTGTCCTTGCTTTCAATTCTTCTGGGTATATACCCAGCAGTGGAATTGCTAGATCATATGGCAGCTCTATAGTTAGTTTTTTGAGGAACTGTCCTCCACAATAGTTGTACCATTCTACATTCTTACCAGTGGTGGATAAGTGTTCCCATTCCTTTACATCTTCTCCAATATTTGTAGCCCTTAGTTTTTTAATAGCCTCCAGTCTCATGGGTGTAAGAAGGTATCTAATTTTAGTTTGGATTTGCATTGCCTTCATAGGTAGTGATGTTGAGCATGTTTTCATGTACTTTTTAGCCATTTGTATGTCTTCTTTGCAGAAGTGTCTATTCAAATCATTTTCTTATTTTTAAAAATGGGTTATTTGTCTTGTTTTTGAGGTGTAGGATTTCTTTATATATGCTGGCTATTAGGCTCCTATCTGATATATGGTTGCCAAATATTTTCTCCTATTGGGTAGACTCCATTTTTAATTTCTTGATAACCTCATTTGAGGTGCAAAAGTTTTTAATTTTGAAGAGATCCCATTTATCTATTTTTTCTTTCACTACTTGTGCTATGGGCATGCCCTTCATGAAACCATTTCCTATTACAAGGTCCTGTAGATGCTTCCCTACATTATCTTCCAAAGTCTTTATTGTCTTGGCTCTTATATTTAGATCTTTGATCCAAGTTTACTTGATTGTTGTATAATGTTTGAGAATGTGTTCCTCTCTCATTCTTTTGGATATGGATATCCAGTTCTACAAGCACCAATTGTTGAAGAGGGCATTTTCTCCTGGTTGATTGGGCTTGGTGGCCTTGTTGAATATCAGATGACTCTATATATGAGGATCTATATAAAAACTCTCAATTCAGTTCCATTAGTCAGTAAGTCTATCCTTGTGCCAATTCCATGCAGATTTGACCACTCTAGCTTTGTAGTATGTTTTAAAGTCAGGTAGTGTGATTCCTCCAATTTCATTTTTCTTTTTCAATATGTCTTTGGCATTTGGGGCCTCTTCCCCTTTCAAATAAATTTCATAGTTAGTTTTTCTAATTCAGTGAAAAATGCTGTGTTGATTTTTATTGGGATTGCATTAAATCTGTATATTATTTTGGGTAAGATTGTCATGTTAATGATGTTTAGTGTTCCTATCCATGAGCAGGGAATATTCTTCCATTTATTTAAGTCTTCTTTGATTTCTCTTGACAGTGTTGTGTAGTTTTCTGTGTATAAGTCCATTACATCTTTAGTTAAATTTATGCCCAGGTAATAGATTCTTTTAGGTACTGTTGTAAATGGTATTTTTTCTTGATTTCCTCTTCAGATTGCTCATTATTGGTGTATAGAAATGCTGTTGATTTTTGCACACTGATAATATAACCTGTGACTTTACTGAACTCTTTTAAAAGTTCTATAAGCTTTGCTGTAGATTTCTCAGGGATTTCTATGTATAGGATCATGTCGTCTGCAAATAGTGAAATTTTTAATACTTCCATTCCAATTTAGATAACTTTTTATCCTTTTCTTGCCTCAGTGCTTGAGCAAGTACTTCTAACACAATGTTAAATAGGAGCAGTGGTAGTGGGCATCCTTTTCTTGTTCCCCATTTTAGAGGGAAAGCTTTTAGGATTTCATCAGTAAATGATGTTAGCTTTGGGTTTTTCATATATACCCTTTATCATGTTCAGAAATTTTCCATCTATTCCTATCTTTTGCAGTGTTTTTATCATGAAAGAGTGTTGTATCTTGTCGAATGCTTTTTCTGTGTCATTTTTATCTTTTGATCTATATATGTGGTGTGTTAATTGATTGATTTTCTTATGTTGAACCATTCTTGCATATCCAGTATGAAACCCACTTGTTCATGGTGTATAGTTCTGTGATGTGCTGTTGAATTTGATTAACAGTTTTTTTGTTGAGGATTTTAGCATCTAAGTTCATTAGAGAGATTGGTCTGTAATTTTCCTTTCTTGTGGTATCTTTGTATGGCTTTGGTATTAGTGTAATGTTGGCATCATAAAATGTGTTAGGCAAAGTTCCTTCTTCTTCTATTTTTGGAAGAGTTTAAGCAGAATTGGTGTTAGATCTTTCTGGAATATTTTTTAGAATTCACCTGTGAAGCAATCTGATCCTGGGTTCTTTTTAGTTGGGAGGTTTTTGATTACTGATTTTACCTCTTTACTTATGATTGGTCTGTTGAGTTCATCAATTTCTTCTTTTGTCAATATAGGCTGCCTACATTGTGTGTTTCTAGAAATTTGTCCTTTTCCTCTAAATTATCCTCATGTTGGCATATAATTTTTCAAAGTATCCTCTTGTGATATTCTTTAGCTCTGTGGTGTCAATTGTGATATCACTTTCCTCATTTTTATTTCTTGTGTTTGCATCTTCTCTCTTTTTCCCTTTGTTAGTCTAGCAAATGGTTTGTCAATTTTATTGATCTTCTTGAAGAACCAGCTTTAGTTGGGTTTATTTTTTCTAGTGCATTCTTATTTTCTATTTCATTTAGTTCTGCTCTTGTCTTTTCTATTTGCTTTTTTCTACTTCTTTTGGGGTTCATTTGTTTTTCTTTTT
>JAQZBX010024098.1:0-12698 GCA_029593785.1 Cabassous unicinctus
TTCTTTGTCAGTCTAGCATAACTTTTGTTTATCTTTTTGATATTTTCAAAGAACCAACTTTTGGTTTTGTTGATTCTCTCTATTGCTGTTTTGCTTTCTATTTCATTTATTTCTGCTCTACTCTTTGTTATTTCCTTCTGTTTGCTTTGGGTTTAGCTTGCTTTTCTTTTTCTAGTTCTTCCAGTTTTGAGGTTAGGTCTCTGATTTGAAATCTTTCTTCTTCTGTAATGTAAGCATTTTGAGCTATGAATTTTCCTTTCAGCACTGCTTTCACTGCATTCCATAAATTTTGGTATGTTTTATTTTCATTTTCATTTGCCTGAAGATATTTCCTAACTTTGTTTCTGATTTTTTTCTTTAACCCACATTGGTTCCTTAAAAGTATGTTATTTAATTTCCACATATATGTGAATTTTCCCTTTCTCCCTCTGATTTCTAGCTTAAATTCCATTGTTGTCAGAGAAGATGCATTGTATGATTTCAGTATTTTTGAATTTATTGAGACTTGTTTTGTGACCCATCATATGGCCTATACTGGAGGATGATCCATGTGCCATGGAGATGAATATGTATTGTGTTGTCATTGGATGAAGTCTATATATATCTTTTAGTTCTAATTAGTTTAGTGTATCATTCAATTCCTGTACTTCCTTATTCATCTTCTGACTAGGTGTTCTATTCATTATTGAGAGTGATGTGTTAAAATCTTCTAATATTAATGTAGAACCGACAGTTTCTCCCTTTAAGTCTATCAGTACTTGCTTCATGTATTTTGGGGCTCTGCTGTTAGATACATAATGATTTATATTTGTTAAATATTCCTGTTGAATTATCCCCTTTATCAGTATGTAATGACCATCTTTGTCCCTCATAACTGTTTTTTACTTAAAATCTATTTTATCCATTATTAGTATAGCTATCTCAGTGCTCTTTTGGTTACTACTTGCATGGTGTATATATTTTTTCCATCTTTTTGCTGTCAGCCTACTTGTATCTTTGACTTCAAGGTGAGTCTCCTGCAGTTAGCATATAGTTGGGTCATATTTTTTATCCATTCTGCCAATCTCTGCTTTTTGACTGGAGAGTTTCATATGTTTACATTTAAAGTCAGTACTGATAATACAGGACTTTTCTGCCATTTTGCTATTTAGCCTTTATAAATCTTATACATTTTTTGTCCTTCACTTCTGTTAAAGCCTACTTTATATTTATTTCCTTCCTTGTGTTGTACCATATTGGGTGCCTTCTCATTTCTATCTGGATATATTTTTTACCGTTTTTTCTTGCAGTTACCATAGGGTTAAAATTTAACATTCTAAATATATAACAGTTATTTTTGGTTTGATACCTACTTAGCATGAACATAGGCTTCTCCTATACTCCTCTGACCCCCCCCCCACCATTTTTTGTACTTGTTATCATGTATATCTTTGTACACTGTATATCCAGAAACCTAGATTTAGCATTACTTTTTATGCATTTGCCTTTTAGCACCTGTAGTAAGTAAGAAGTGGCATTACAAACCAACCAATACAACAATACTGTCATTTATAATTATTCAAATGGTTGCCTTTACTGCAGGTCTTTATTTCTTTATGCTGCTTTGAACCATTGCCTAATGTCCTTTAGTTTAGGTCTGAAAAACTCCCTTTAGCATTACTTGTAGAGCAGGTCTAGTGGTGATGAACTCCCTCAGCTTTTGTTTATCTGAGAATATCTTAGTCTCTCCCTCATTTTTGAAAGAGAGTATTGCCAGATATAAAGTTCTTGACTGGTGGTGGTTTTCCTTCAGTACTTTTAAGCATTTCATCCCTCTGCCTTTTTGCCTCCACGGTTTCTGGTGAGAAATTGGCACTCAATCTTATTGGGACTCCCTTGTATGTAACACACTGTTTTTCTCTTGCAGCTTTCAGAACTCTCTCCCTGTCCTTCATATTTGATATGTAATCAGTATCTGATAGGGTGTATTTTTCTTCATGTTTATCCTGTTTTTATACTCTGAGCTTCTTGGATGTGCATATTCATGTGCTTTGATACGTTTGGGAAGTTCTTTGTCATTATTTCTTTGACTATTCCTTTTGCCCCTTTCTCTTTCTCTTCTCCTTCTGGGACTCCCATAACTTGTTCATTGGTACATTTGCTGGTTCCTCATAACTGTCTTAGTGTGTTTTCATTTTTGATATTTCTTTCGCATTCTGCAGGGTTTTTCTCTGTTTTACTGGTCCTTTGTCTTGTCCTGGGCTTTTGCTTGCTACTTATTTTGGTTTACCAGCGTTTCGGTAAATATTTTGCAGCATTATGATTAGGAGAAATTGACACTAATAAGGCACTGAAAAAAATATTCACTGAATGAAAGGACCCATGTTTGTATAATGAAGCAGTCTAAATGAGACAATGTAGTGTCCTCAGTAGGGCAGGAGAGAGTAGTATTTTTGTCCCACTAAAAGCAACACACAGGATTTTGGGATAGACATCGATGAATTTCAACAATTCTGCTGTTCAGATGTGTGTCCTATTTTTAAGGAGATCTAATCACACTGCCCTTTTTCAGCAGACATAATAGGAAGGGGAGTGTTCTCCATTTTATAACTTGAACTAAAGCTAAATGCTTTAGAGATGGAAATTTGACTTGTTCAAATTTTATTTCCTAAAACTTATTTTAAATTTTGTTTGCTTCTGGGGTCAGTATCAATATACAGTCCTTTACCATCTCAGACTTAGTTTCCTAGGACTGTCATAAGAAAATACCACAAACTGGATGGCTTAAAATAACAGAAATTTGTTGTTGCACAATTTTGGAGGCTACAAATTCAAAATCAAGGTGTCAGCAGGCTCATGCTCTTTGAAGTCTGCAGGGAAGAGTCCATTCCATGTCTCTTTTCTGGCTTATGGCAATGGCTGCTGGCTATCTATGGCATTCTTTGCCTCAGTCATAACATGACATTCTCCCCTTGTTTCTCTATCTGTGCAGTTTTCCCCAGGACACCAGTCATAATTGGATTATGGCCCACCTTAATCCAGTTTGATCTCATTTTAACTAATAACATCTTCAAAGACCCTATTGCCAAATAAGGTCACATTCACGGGACCAGGATCTAAAAATCTTGGATTGAAGTCACAGAAAACTAGTGTACTCTTTAAAAAAAAAAATTATTTTTAAAGAAGCTTTAGATTATAGAAATGTTACATTGAAAACATAGGGGGATTCCCATATATCCCATCCCTTCCCCTCCCACACTTTTGCCATTAACAACATCTTTCATTAGCGTGGTACATTTCTTACAATTGATGAACACATATTGAAGCACTGCTACTAACCGTGGTCTATAGTTTACCTTATAGTTTACACTTTGCCCCACACAATTTTATAGGTTTTGAAAAAATGTATAATGACCTGTATCTGTCATTGCAATATCATGCAGAACAATTCCAGTATCCCCAAAATGCCCGATGTTACACCTATTCTTACCTCCCCCTCCCTTCAGAACCTCTGGTGACCACTGCCTTTATATCAATGTTATAAGTTCTTCCATTACTAGAATAATAATGTCTACTTTAGTCCATAGTTGCATTCTCCCCCTTATGTTTGTTCATTCATAAATCTTAAGGATTTTGGCTTGGTGGTACCCACTCTGTTTCTGATTGAGAGGATGCTTGACTATCCATGGAACTGGGGAGAGGGCTGGAGGAACGAATAGGTGAACTCTGGGGATTTGTAGGTCTGTGGTTGAAACTTAAATGATGGGAATGTTTTTTTGGTAAATATGGCAGGGGAGGGTTACTGGTGCAGAGCATCAGGGGTGGGGAGATTTTTACTTTCTTAATTAATAATTTACACCTAACCACAGTTACTATGGGCCAGTCACTACTCTAAGCACTAAGGTATTCTTTCACTTGATTTTCACAGCAAGCCTAGGTGGCAGTTGTATTAATTCCACTTTAGTAATAAGGAGATGGAGGCACAGAGAAGTGTTACGGAACCTCCCTAAGGTCACAAATCAAGCAAAGGGAAAGACTAGTATTCAAACCCAGACAGTCTGAATCCATGCTCTTAATTACCACACTGTACTCACCAAGATGGAACACAGACGTGTCAAAGAACTGAAGGCAGGAAAAGCAGTTTTGTTTCATTTCTTAAATAAAATTTATTGAAGTATATCTTTCATATATGAACAAAAATAAATAAGTGTATAGTAAAATTTGTGAGTTTACAAAACAAACATGCATATCATCATACAAAACTCCCACACATCTATCCACCACCAACACCATGCATTGTTGTCAAACATTTGTTACAAACTGTGAAAGAGCGTTGTCAAAATATTCATACTAACTGCAGCACATATCTTACATTTGGTGTATTTCTGCCAACCCACCCAGTTGTTAACATCCTGTGTTAGTATTATATATTTATTATCATTCAGGAGAAAACATTCTCATATTTGTCCTGTTAACCACAGCCCATCATCCATTACTGGATTCCATGTGTTATACAGTCCCGTGTTTTGTACAATCCATTCAAAGTGTACACTCAGCACAGAGTTGTGCTCTCATTACATCAGTCAATTTTAGAATGTTTTCATTACTCCAAAAGGAAAAATCTCATACCTCCTTATATGCTCTAATGTTGTCCCTTAGTATTGAAATAATATCTTCTTGCCATTGCTGTAAAAATTACAATATTACTGTTAACTATAGCCATATGTTAAGTCAGTTGTAATTTTCCTGTGTTTTACCATATTCTTAGCACTTTTTAAAAGAAGAGCATTCTTATATTTATACTATTAACCTCTATCTTCATCCACTCCTGAAATCACTATGTTATACATTCCTTAGATTATTCTCTAGTTTCCTTTCAATTGACATTTATGTCCATAGAGTTCCCCTTTCAGCCACAATTTCATTTATAAATCAGCAGTGTTAGTTATACTCACTACAATGTGTTACTCTTAACTCTATTCATAGGAAAAGGACTTTTTAATTTTCAAACTATTAGACTAGGTATATTATGGATTCAAAGGAAGACAAGATTAATTTAGCCATAGTAGAATTATAGGATTTACAATTAAATATTGAATAAAAATAAACAGTGAGTGCTTAGAGAGTAAAATGATCTTCTATTGAAGCCTGTATGAGTTTATTGAAAATGGATCATTCTACACCAGCATAATCTTTCTCTCTGACAGGATAACTAGGCTCTTAGAAAAAAATCTATGCGTTAGACATAACTTAGAGGTTTTTTCCAGACAATTAAAAAAGTCTTTCATAGGGGATTGTGGGAAGATGGTGTCAGATTAGGCAGGCAAGGCTCAGATATCTCACAAATACAACAGAGAAAGAGCAAAAAGCTCCCCAAGGGACCTGCTTTGTGGGACAGCAGATCAATACAGTGCTTCACAACTCCCAGGAGGGTGAGGGACAGAGAGAGGAAGAGCCTGAAATAACAAACTGTAAGTTACTAAACCTCCCAGCCACCGGGAAGGGCTCCCCTCCCCCACCTCAAGATATTAAGCAGAAGTAAACCCCCTGGCCATTGCAGTTGACTGAGATGGGAGCAGAAGTCTTCCTCCTTGTCACCTGTTACAAGGGGAAGGGATGGGAAGTCAGGGGGCTTTTCTCAGTGAATTCAGCCAGCAGAGCCTGCTTTGAAACTCGGCTCTGGCCATACCAAAACAAAGGAAAATGGGGAGAGATACACCTCTGTGGAAAGCTGTGCCAGTGAGTGCCATTTGCTGGCCTGTTTGGAAACTGCATGGACAAAAACTGCACTTGGGTCTCTCTGTTCTCTAACTTCTGTGAGAAAATCTGCACCCCGTTAGTGAGTCCCTGGCACGATTATGATAGCTTAAGCTGAGCAGTTTTAAAGACTTAGGGTAAGTTGAACTAAATATAAAAGAAGATCTGTGAAAAAATAATAACAATAGGCAAAAGAGAGAAATTGGCCATCAGAGTAAATTCACCAACATGTTCAGATAGCTAGACATCAGCAAAAAGTTACAAGCCATACTAGGAAACAGGAAGAGATGGCCTAGCCAAAGGAACAGACCAGATATCCTGAAGAGATACAGTTTTTAAGACAATCAATGATAATCAAAAACTCTCCTAAATCAACTTAAAGAATTGAAAGAAAATATGACTAAAGAGATAAAGTATATTAAGAAGACACTGGGTGAGGATAAAGAACAATTTGAAAGTCTGCAAAGAAAAGTAAGAGACCTTATGGGAATGAAAGACATGATGGAAGAGATTAAAAATACATTAGAGGCACGTAAGAGCAGATGTGAATTGCTTGAAGACAGAATTAGTGATTTTTGAAGACAGAATATCTGAACTGGAAAAGAAAGGAGAACAGAAAGAGAAAATAATGGAAAAAATGGTACAGGGTCTCAGGGAATTGAATGACAATGAGAAATGCAAAATCATATGCATTATCTGTTTCCCAGAAGGATAAGAAAATGGAAAAGGGGCAGAAAGAATATTTGAGGGAATAATGACTGAAAACTTCCCTACCCTTATGAAAGATGTAAATATCAATATCCAAGAAAGACAACGCACTCCAAACAGAATAAAGCAGAATAGACCTATCCTGAGACACCTACTATTCAGAATGACAAATATCAGAGATAAAGAGAAGTTTCTGAAAACAGAGAGAAACAAGCAAAGCATAATATACAAGGGAACCTTGATAAGATTAAGTGGCAGCCTCTCATCAGAAACCATGGAGGAGAGAAGAAAGTGATATCATATATTTAAGGTACTGAAGGAGAAAAATGGCCAGCCAAGAATTCTGTATCCAGCAAAGCTGTCCTTCAGAAATGAGGGTAAGTTCAAAGTCTTCACAGACAAACAAAAACTGATAGAATATGTTACCAAAAGACCAGAATTAAAGAGATACTAAAAGGAGTGCTGTAGCCTGAAAGGAAAAAAAAACAAGGGTGTGAGTCTTGGAGAAGAGTGTAGAAATGAAGATTATTAGGAAGGGTAAATTAAAGGGTAAAAAGATAGACAGTAGTACGATATGACAACAGAAAGCCAAAGGTCAAAATAGATGAAGTAAGTAATGCCTTTACAGTAATAACATTGAATGTTAATGGCTTGAACTCCCCAATCAAAAGACATAAACTGATAGAATGGATTAAAAAATATATGAGCCATTTATACGTTGTCTACAAGAGACTCACATCAGACATAAGAACACAACCAGGTTGAAAGTGAAAAGTTGGAAAAAGATATTCCATGCAAATAGTAACCAAAAAAGAGCTGGAGTAGTAATACTAATGTCAGACAAAATACGTTTTAAATGCAAAACTGTTATAAGGGATGAAGAAGGTTATTATATATTAATAAAAGGGGCAATTCAGCAAGAAGTAACTATACTAAATAGTTATGCACCTAACTTGAGTGCCCAAGATACATGAGACACACACTGGCAAAGCTGAAGGGAGAAATAGATGTCTCTATAATAATAGTTGGAGACTTCAATCACCACTCCCAGTATAGGATAAACCATCTGGACAGAAGATAAATAAACAGAGAGCTTGAATAATATGATAAATGAACTAGACCTAACGACATCTATAGAGCATTGTACCCCAAAAAAGCAGGATATACATTCTTTTCAAGTGCTCATGGGTCCTTCTCCAAGATAGACCATATATTGGGTCACAAGACAAGTCTCAATAAATTAAAAAAGTTTGAATTATACAGAACACGTTCTCTGATCATAACAGAATGAAGCTGGAAATCAATAATGGATGAAAAAAGGAAAAATTCATAAATTTATGGAGATTAAACAATACACTCTTTAATCAGTTGTCAAAGAAAAAATTGCATGGGAATTCAGCAAATATCTTGCTGAAATGAAAATGAGAACACAACATATCAAAACCTATTTATGGGATACTGCAAAGGCAGTGCTGAGAGGGAAAGTTATAGCTCTCAATACTTACATTAAAAAAGAAGAAAGGTAAAATTGCACACCTGGAGGAACTAGAAAAAGAACAGCAAACTAATTCTAAACCAAGCTGAAGAAAGAGTAAGGATCAGAGCAGAAATAAATGAAATCAAGAACAAAAAAACAATAGAATCATCAAAACCAAAAGTTAGTTCTTTGAGAAGATCAACAAAATTGACAAACCTTTAGCTAGCCTGACAAAGGAAAAACAGAGAAATGAGAGAGGGGACATTACAACTGACAGAAATAAGAGAGATCATAAGACGATACTATGAACAACTGTGCGCCAAAAAACTAGACAATGTAGATGAGATGGAAAATTCCCAGAAACACACGAACCACCTATAGTGGCTCTAGGAGAAATAGAAGACCTCAATAAACCAATCACAAGTGAAGAGATTGAAACAGTCATCAAACACCTCCCAAAGATGAAAAGCCTGGGACCAGATGGTTTCACAGTTGAATTCTACCAATCATTCAAAGACGACCTAATACCAATCTTGCTCAAGCTCTTCTAAAAAATTGAACAGGAAAGAATGCTACTACCAAAAAAAGAAAGTTATGACCAATTTCTCTAATGACTATAGATGCAAAAATCCTCAACAAAATACTTGCAAACTGAATCCAAAAGCACATTAAAAGAATTATACACCACGATCAAGTGGGTTTTATCCCAGGTATGCAAGGATGTTTTAACATGAGAAAATCAATTAATGTAATAAAGTACATTGATAAATTGAAGAAGAAAAGTCGTATGATTCTCTCGATTGGTGCAGAAAAGGCATTTGACAAAAAACCGCCCCTTTTCTTGATAAAAACACTCCAAAAGACAGGAATAGAAGGAAGCTTTCTCAATATAGTAAAGCGCATATATGAAAAACCTACAGCTTGCATTGTACTCATTGGTGAAAGACTGAAAGCTTTCGTGCTGAGATCTGGAACAAGACAAGGATGCCCACTGTCACCATTATTATTCAGTATTGTGCTAGAAGTTCTAGCTAGAGCAATTAGGCTAGACAAAGAAATAAAAGGCCCCCATACAGGAAAGGAAGAAGTTCTGTTATTCGCTGTTGAAATGATTCTATGTCTAGAAAATCCTTAAAAATATACAACAAAGCTACTAGAATTAATAGATGAGTTCAGTCAATTGACGGGATAGAAGATTAATATGCAAAAATCAATAGCGTTTCCATACATTACTGATGTGCAATCTGAGGAGGAAATCAGAAAAAAATTCCATTTATAATAGTGACTTTAAAAATCAAATATTTAGGAATAAACTTAACCAAGGACATAAAAGACCTATGTTCAGAAAATTACAAAACATTGCTAAAAGAAACCAAAGAAGACTTAAATAAATGGAAGGACATTCCGTGTTCATGGATTGAAAGACAAAATATTGTTAAGATGTCAATTCTACCCAAAGTGATTTACAGATTCAACTCAAACCCAATAAAAAGCCCAAGACCCTTTTTTGCAGAAATCGAAAAGCTAATAATCAAATTTATTTGGAAGGATAAGGGGCCCCGAATAGCCAAAAATGTCTTTAAAAAGAAGAACCAAGTTGCAAGACTCACACTGCCTGACTTTAAAGCATATTACTTCACTACAGTGGTATTGTTATAGGGACAGACAGATTGACCAATGGAACCAAATCAAGAACTCATAAATCAACACTCACCATCTATAGTCAAGTGATTTTTGACAAGCCTAAGCCCACCCAGTGGGCCAGAACAGTCTACTCAACAAATGGTGCTGGTTGAACTGGATAGCGGTATCCAAAAGAAAGAAAGAAGACCCCTATCTCACACCTTATACAAAAATTAACTCAAAATGGATCAAGGACCTAAATATCAAAGTGATAACCATTAAAATCCTAGAAGAAAATGTAGGAAAACATCTTCAAGATCTTGTGGTAGGTGGTAGTTTCTTAAACCTTACACCTAAAGCACAAGCAACAAAAGAAAAAAATAGATAAATGGGACCTTGTCAAATTTCAACACTATTGCACCTCAAAGGACTTTGTCAAAAGGGTGAAAAGGCAGCCAACTCAATGGTAGAAAATATTTGGCAATCACATATCTGATAAGGGTTTGATATCCATGATATATAAAGAGATCATACATCTAAACAATAAAAAAGACAAACTATCTGGCTAAAAAATGGGCAAAAAATCACTTCTCAGCCTTTGGCTAAGATCAAGTGTAAAAAATGGGCAAAAGAATTGAAAAGATAACTGTCCAAAGAAGAATTACAATTGGTGAAGAAACACATGAAAAAATGGTCATCATCACTAGCGATTAGGGAAATGCAAATCAAAACTACAGTGAGATATCATTTCATACCTATTAACCTGGCCACTATTAAAAAGTCGGAAAACTGTAAATGTTGGAGAGGATGTGGAAAGACAGGAACGCTTCTTCACTGTTGGTGGGAATGTAGAATGGTTCAGCCACTGTGGTGGACTGTTGGCAGTTCCTAAGGAATTTGAATATAGACTTGCTGTGGGACCCGGCAATACCATTGCTAGGTGTATACCCAGAAGAACTGAGAGCAGTGATATGAATAGACATCTGCACACCATTTTTCATAGTAGTGTTATTCACTGTAGCCAAAAGTTGGAAACAACCCAAGTGTGCATCAACTGATGAATGGATAATCAAATTGTGATATGTACACACGATGGAACATTATGAAGCAGCGGTAAGAAGAAATGAGTTTGTGAAACATATGACAACATGGATGAACCTGGAAGACATTATGTTGAGTGAAGCAAGACAGACAACCACAAGGACAAATACTGTATGACTGCCCTATTATGAACTAAATATATTATGTGAAATGTAAGTATGTGAAATATCAATATGGGTAAAATTGCATATTTAAGACCGATTTTCTTTGAAGCTGAACAAATATAGGTTAATACTACAAAATGTTAATATCAGACAAAAAGAAAACATTGTACTGAGTGAAGGAGACCAGAGAGAGAGTGCTGCATATTGTATAATTCCATTTGTGTAGAGTGTAAGTATAGGTCAATTTATAGAGATGACATTAGACTGGTGATTGTATAGGGCTGAGGAATGAATGCTAGGAGGTGTGGAGTCTTTTTGGAGTAATGAAATTATTCTGAAATTTTTGAGATGATGAATGTACAACATTGGGATTATTTTAAAGGTCAATGATTGTACACTTTGGATAGATCATATGGTATGTGAATATATCTCAGTAAAACTGCTTAATAAACAAGTAATTATGGAAGAATAGTCAGAAATAGCAGCTATGTACAGCAGGGGAAATGTAGAATTAGAGGTGAGGAATTTTCTTGTTTTTTTTGGTCTATTATTTATTTATTGTTATTATTGAAATAATTAAAATGCTCTAATAATGACTGAAGTGATGAACACACAACTCTTTGATTATACCAAATACCATTGATTATATAGTTTGCATGAATTGTATGCTTTATTAATATGTATCAATAAAATTGATTTGTGTAAAAAGTATAAAATAAAAAAAAAACTATAAAAATGAGAGATAAAAAAATTATTTCATATGTATAAGATGAATATGTACAAGATGGAGAAAAGTAGATTAAGTGATAGTACAGTCATTTGGAGCTTACTGAACCACCCTATCCACAAGGATGGCTTGATGATTGGTGTGAGCCTGGAGGGCAGACTCCGGTGAGTTACTGGTGCAAGAACCTGTTCTGCTCAATAATTTTTATCAATGATTTGGATGATAAAAAACAAGTCATATTTTTAGGGATGATGGAATAGAATTTTGAAAAGCAGTTGATGGAACTTAAAATGAATAATATGAAACTTCATAGGGATAAATATGAAGTTCATAATTTAATTTAAAATATTCAAAATGCCATTGTCATGATTTGAAATATTTAGGATTACTAAACTTTAGAAGGAAGACTTAAGGAGAACATCACATATGTGTTCAAATACAGGAAAGACTGTTATATGGAGTTTGAATTATAAACTTACTCTGTATATGCTTAAGAGGCAAAGCTAGAATCAATATATAAAAACAGCAGGTGATCCAACTATAGTTAATGTAAGAATTTCCTAATGACATTGGCTGTTTAAAAACCCAATGGCTCGCCTTTCCTTCTATAAGCACCTAAGGGTCTATGCCATAAGATTTAGGTAACTACCAGTTCTCTGTAGATCTGTGTTATGATTTGAGGAATGTTAAGGGTTTCCTTTCACCTCTTTCCAAAATGTCTTTTACTGCTAGATCTTATACAGAACCTTAAGTTTCCATGTTATTTATACCATTTTGCATCAGGGTTTCTCAACCTGGGCACTATTGACATTCTGGATAAATAATTCTTTGCTGTGGATACTGTACTACTATGCATTGTGGGATGTTTAGCAACATTACTGGCTTCTGCCCACTAGATACCAGTAGCACCTCCCCCAGTTGTGACAGTCAGAAACGTCTCCAAACATTGCCAGATGTCCTTGAGGGGCAAAACTACACAAGGTTGCAAACCACTGCTTTAAGGAAAGGAATTAAGATTTGTGTTAAAATGCAAATGCTAGTAGTATGTTTACAAAACAATTATCAGTCCTCCATTTGTCTGACTGGACCAGTTTATCATTTAGCACTCTTAGCAATGGCCAGAAGCAAGTTCAGGGAAGTTCAGGGAAGTGGGTTGGAAAATATCATTGAAAGTTGGATACATGGGGTGTTTTAAGGCAGTACAATCCCAGGTAGGAGCTCC